>OMOW01066086.1:1576-14802 GCA_900312555.1 Lamprogrammus exutus
GACCCAGCCCAGAGCTCTCAGAGAAGACGAGGAAACTCCCCCCAAACCACTAAACTGCTCAAATTACACATCCTTTATGTAATCTCAAGGCTTGATGACGTTGTGGTGCACACGCTACACAACTGAGCTCGGAAAAGGTGCGCAAATGATGAGATCTCTCACAAAATCTCGTCTAAAAAAAGTGAATACGCATGGAACTGCATGGAACTGTCATGCTGCCAGTATGGACCCAAACAAGGATGAATTGCTCGATGTGTGTGCTTCATTGTCCCTTCCACCTCTTCTCACACTCTAATCGCTCATTGCTGTTCTAGTGTGTTGTCGTTTTCTGCTCAAACTACACGAGCAAGCATCAAACATGCTCAAAAATTAGGGTCTGGGATGACTCCAAGCCTGGATAAGGCCCCGTCTCTGAACTCCTCTGACTCCAATGTCAGCGATGGGCACCCGCAGTGACTTGGCTGTGATTTGAGGGATTTTCTCCCAGATCAGAAAAAGTTTGTCAGAGGGCTAAATTTGTGTATGGCAAAATGTGAAGTATGGGTGTTTGGGTGTGTCTTTGCCGTAGACATGGCATATATGACAGCGCTGCGAAAAGAGCATATGGCTCTGTCACTGTAAGTAAAACGGGTTCAAAAGGAGTGATATGAAAGAGTTCAGATCAGTTAATTTCAAGTACGCTCGCTTAACGCCGTGGAATTGACAGCTGAGTCCCCGTGAGTCATAGCACTGCCGTCCCCTAATTGGGGAGATCAGATCAACTCTGCGTATTAATGTATAACTAATTACCTGACCAGAGGTATTACTGCTGCAGGTTTGCAGGTAAGCCACGCTGCCAGGGTCACTGCCTCCGCACAAGTCTTTCCCTCCACTCATTACCACGGTAATGAAGTTATGCTTTCCCTTTTTTTCCCCACTCCATCTGATGTCTTGCTGGTCTGGAGCTCAGTCGGTAATCTGCACTTCTGTGAAATGTCTGCTCGTAATGGCTTCAGTTCTCATGCAAGTCTTTTTACTTTTGTATATCGTGCACATTTTTGGGACATTTATGATCTTTTCTCTTCAGGGAAAATTGGACTAATAAAAGTTTCCATGCAGCCATGTGTGTAATGTCCTTAACACACTTTATAGATTCAATCTATTTTCTGTGTAGTGATATAATACATCTGATTAGCTCTTTTACAAACCTCACATTGTGCATGCCAAAGTATTTTACCCAATCTGGTCCATCCGTGTGGCGTAAAATCGTGGATCATTTACAACGAGGCTCGTCAAAGAGAGCGACGTAATTGACAGACAGTGACAGGCCTATGACATCATTTACACAGCAGTAACAGTTATTAGGCTAAATGTTCGTGGCAACACAGATTGCCTATTAACAGAGGAATGGTGTGCGTTATTGTTATGTTGCAGCGTGTGTGAGCGTTTGTGAGTTTTCTTGGCTCGCAGCCAGGGAACCTGTTATTTGGGCTCCCTCTCTCTCTCCCCCCTCTCCCTCTCTCTCTCTCTCTCTCTCTCTCACTATCAGCCACTAGGCATTTGAGAACTGGGGTACTTTTACACATAGTTAAACCCTGAACAGTCCAAAACTCAGCCTGCAGGCACATGGGCATACAACATTGAATCTGGATAACAGCACTGCCATCTGCTGGTCACATTTGATAGTGTATGTTGTGCAGGAGCAGAAAGAAGGCAGTGTGGAGGAGGGGTGGGGATTTCAAAATCTAAATTCATCACCGCTGACATCTGAAGAGATTGATGTCAGGACGTGAAAGTCTTCTGTCAGTTAGCCAAATCGAGCGCCATTATCATTTGAATATCACAAGGCTCTGTTTACGAAAATCGACAGCATTTAAAGTGAAAACTTTCCAAGACGAAAAAAATCAAACCGTCAAAGAAATCATCTGTATTTCAGTCTCTTTCTCTCTGTCTGTTGTGCTCCTTTCAATGTTTTTCCCATTGTCTTCAAATGCTGATGTGCTCAGTAGTTTGAGCACGTTGCCGGTGTACAACGCAGTCAAAAGGATCACATCTGCTTAACTTCACGGTGAAAAACTTTCCTCGCCACTTCTAATACACAAGAAAGCAGTGCAGCCAGAGGTACAAAAGCCCCAGGGCAGAGGCTAGATGTTCCCCTCAGCTGAATATGCAACTTGCCTCTGGTATTGTTGAAAACCACTGGAGCAGGAATGAGTCTTTGCCCTCTTCGCTACCAACAAAAACCACATCTTTGCCTCTTTGCTTTTCCTCAGGAGAGACTAACCAAAGAGGGCGGTGACGAAGAGACAGGGAGAGAGAGAGCAAAGAAGAGAGAGAAATGGGAAGAGGAGGTGAGGGAGGTGGGTAAAGTGCAGCTTTCGGACCCTCATTTACCCTGTCAGCCCTCCTAGTGGGGGATAGTGTTCAGGATCTATTGATCACAACTCAGTGGAGCAGTAATCCTACAGACTTGATTGATTCCGACTGTTGCTTAGGCCTCACTGCACTGCCCAATCCTCCCTCTAAGCTTTCTCTGCCTCTGTACTTCTCCCAATCCCTTGTTCCCTCCCCTCAACCTCTCATAAAGCATTGATATGCATGACGGCCAAGGGGCCCCATGAAGGAGGGGACGGAGGGAGGGCTTGGAAGGACGGGAGCCGGGGTATTAAGTGTGTGTACACTGCAACAGGAAATCGCTGGCGAGGTGACGGGTGCTTTGACACGAGACAGGGCCCCGAGGTGTCTATGAGCTGCCTGCCCTCTGGTTGTGCTCTTTTTGTCTCGCCACAATCATGAGTCAACAACTTTACACTTTCTCTGTGTCGGGTGGTCAATGGGTGAGACGTTCTCTTCACCGTAGTCTGTGGTATTGGAGGAGCTGGAGGATTTTCAGTTATTTCTGCCACCTTCTCTCCTTTGTGCATTTGGGAAGACTAATCAAAGTGTTTGAGTTCTGACTTATTGTGAGGGAAATTGATAATTGCAAGATATCTGCAGCAACCGTTTTTTTTAAATGAATAATGAATGAAACAGTGATGCAAAAATATAAAAACATGCATACACTGCATTTACTGAACTGAATGATTCATATTTTGAAGTGGAAAGAGTGCATATGAAATTTCATCTCTGTAAATATTTCATTTGTGTAAATTGGCTGCATTTATGAGTGATGAATTTAACTGATACGCTGATTTATAACTTTATGCTGTTAATGATTTCCCATTCTACCTTAATACAGTTTGTAGTTTGGGGGTTTAGATTCTAATCCCATCCCCAAGCAATCTCTCATAAGAGGTTCTATAAAATGTAATGCTCCACAGCACAGAGTGAAGGTGTGGGCACAGTGCAATCAGCTGGCATCAGGGCAAACTGAAGGATCTGGTGCAGTTATGCATATTATTATAATTCTGCCCTAAGCATATTATGCAGAGGGACAAATCTGCCCACGTGTGTTTTATTTAGTTGTCTTTGGATTTCAACACCAATGTGTACCTATTTATCTGTGTTTGTGTAACGGTGGCCATGGGCCTGCTGTTGTGCAGCCCACAAGCATTTCGGGACCCCTATGATGGTTTCTGGAACCACTTTTCTAAGAGCCTGACAGCTGCAGTGGGAGCTGGCTCGATCCTGGCGGTCTCCCTGGCAGTGGCCTGTGCCAGGACTGAGGCTGGCTCGGCTGAGCTCTGCCACACAATACAGCAATCAGCCCACACCATCATGGAAGCGACAAACGGGAATGGCAAACTTTATCATGTTGGCAGATAAGATTGTCAAGACCATAAAAACCATAAAAATGGTAAGTGAAAATAATCTCCTTACAAACCAAAGCACCCAAGTGAGCAAATCCCTTTCGACAACAAGAGAGCAGCACATTTCCATGTTGACCTTGTCATGCGATGTTCCAAAAGTATGATTGAACCTGGGTTTAACTAATGTTCACTGTAATTAGACGGAGCAATCTGTAGCTTTAAAGACCTAGAATAAAACTTAAAATGGCTTAATCATTCCAAAGACATAATTCATATGGCTTGGTTGATGGTCCCATATGCTATAATGTTCCATTTTTGTGACATAGTTTCTGGATGTAATGACATTCAATTAAAAAGCCATATGCAGCGACTTCCTTGAATCATTAAGGTCTTTTTTGACATTTGAACACTCGTTCTCTCACCCTCTAATCAGTGACGTTTTTTATAAATGCTCTCACTTTCTCCTTTTCTGCTCAATGAGTCCATTGACTCAGAGAGACAGATTCAGACACATAAGGACACATCATTTAGCTGTAGTCATGTTTATATTTGATGACAGTGGTGTAAGAATTCACTCCTGTCTGACTGCAACGGAATCTGAAGAAATGGATTTTGCCAAGTTCAACTTTCCTTCTGCTACTGTAACTCTTAAGTCGTTTTCGCCCCTTACTCTGCTGCTGCAGCTCTGTCCATCGCCTCACACCCGAGTTGGTTTTGAGACTTGATAATAATGACAGCTCGGTGGAGTTTTAAAATAAAATCCCCCAAATCTGTCTCGTTCTTTCCTCCTCCTCACTGCCTATATACATTTCCTGAATGATTTCCTCTGGGCAACTCTGTTTCTTCCTCAATCCTACATTTTTTTAGTCTCTCTTACAGTCATTCAGTTTTGCTCTCCCCCTCTTCCAGCACCTCTCAGAGGCTCTGGTATTAGGGGAATTCCAGAGGGGGATTTTGCCCGCTTTAGGCTGTCAGTATGGCCCTTAAAATGCGTCTTGCCAAAGACACTGGTGGACAGGAGCAGTGCACTGGCTTACCCATGTTACCCACAATAACAACAATTGTGCACATACTGTAGACGCACTACTGCACAGTAAAGACACTGGTTAAACAACCCCGTTTCTGTTGATCCTACTCCTCTATAATTACAGCATTAGACGTAATTGCAGTTGGAGATTTTTCTTGAATTTCTTTCGGATTTAGTGGGAAAGTTTCTATTCTCAGTATTTTCCAAGTTTTGGAGTCTCACGTATCAACCACCTTTCCGAGTGAAAACACTTTTAAAGCCAAATGACACGAATCTTCCTTTTGTTACAGTTAAAGCAATAAGTAAATGGCTGTGTGCTGCTCCCTATGGCTAATTGATATAATATGGTGATTAGATCTGTACCCAATTATGAGAAGTTACAATTATTTTATATTCTAAACATCCTGTGTTGGCTGAGCTGTGAGGATTCTCATTCATTTCTGGCAGCAGTAAGAGGAATCAAAACTGGATAGAATTGTAGAACTGTCATTGTAGAGATGGTGTATGTAAATCATCATACATTATACAGCATATTCAAAGATTAAAGAATCAGAGAAACAGCGTTTCTCCAGAAAAACCTCACATAGACGTAGGGATCTTTGGGTTACAGGTTGTAGAAACGTCAGTACGACACGAATCAAACTAACCTCTAGCTTAATAAACAGAAAACCAAGCCAAAGGATTTAAGATATATGTGATAAGAGAGACAATTTATCAAAAGAAACAAACAAACAAAAAAGACTTTGCAGTTCATTCCACACCACATTTGCTCGATATACACCATGAACCACGCCGATTTCATCATTCAACTATGCATCTTCCTCTCAATTACAGTTTACATTTAGGCATTTATCCAAAGTAGTTAACACTGAGAAATTACTCTCCAGTCAGTATCCGTGGCTCTGGATTCCTTTGGATTGTCGCAAATTGTCAATTTGAGAGAACACCAAGCTGCAATGCATAATACATGACGCTGTTGTTTTGAAAGTACCCAGATCTGATTTTACACAACAACTAGACACAGCGATCAGTATTTACTTCTCTCTTTGTGCCAAGTGTTTTCACCATCAGACAAGGATAAAAGTGGATTCAACTTTTAGATAATGTCGTTCACCAGTGGTAATCAAACCGGGGTGCAGGTGCCATCAGTGGTACTTGGAAGTGCTTTCATTGTACATGGGTGTCAATACATTATACTGAAAAATACTGCACTCCGTACACCACAGATGCATGGATTAAGTTTTTCTGTGATTTCTCTTTGAGTTTGTGGCTTGTTGGTAAGGTGGTACTCAGAGGTTTTGGTTTGGGTCATATGTGGTGCTTGGTTCAGAACGTTTTTGAACACCGACATATGCAAAAGTGCAACCTTTGCATTAGAATCTAGACTGTATATACACCAGCCATAGCTCTAAGAACACACACACTATTGTAGTGCACACTCACACTAGTATTTTATCATTGTCAGTTTAGTGTATTCACAATCAATAGTAATACTTCCACTTCACAACACACGCTCAGGCAACAGGCGACAACAGAGTCACCACTGCCAGGTAGAAAGAAGCACTCTTGGTGTATCATTAACAACAATTCATCAACAAATTGGCAAATGAATACGTGCGGTGGAAGCCAATCACAAAAGGTAGCGTTGCGACAATACAGCCCAAGTGGTGGCTGACTGTTGGTGGTCACTCTCTGGTAAATGTGCTAATGAGGCAATCAGATTGTCTAAAAAAACAGCACTTCAATGCTTCTCCGATATGAGCTGAATCCTCCGTTTCCATGACAAAACCCTCCACAGATGGATAGGCAACGGTTTCACAATTACCAACGACCGGAAGGTGCAGGTTGGCCTTCATGACAATGTCCTCCACAGACGTAGGCTCTGTTAAATGCTGATTTATTGGACTTTGGCATCTGCTCTATTTGCATCGGGTTAATCTCAACTGGTTAAAGAAGAGAACTCCGCTCCCCAGAGGCCCGAGAAACAAGGTTTGGTATGCAAATGTCTTCCCCTTAGCTCCCACAAATTCAAAACGTTTCCCCTCTTCAATAAGGTAATTGTTACTGTTGCTGAAGCATGTAAAAAAAAACAATAAATATATAAATATATAAAAAGACAGATAGTAAATGAGGGTGGGATGAGTCTTGCTGGTGTGGTAATTTTTTAAAGGCTGCAGAATTTTAAAAGAGAAGTAGAGTTCTTCAGTTGAGTAGTCTCACTCTTTTAGAACAACAAGCAAAGCATTGTGCTTTTTTAATGCTGTCTCGGTGGACTTAAGACTTGTTATTTTCTCCCTCTCTCTTTCCCTCTCGCTCCCTCCTTCCACCTCATATTCCCAGTGCGCCGTCTGTGCTCTTGCATCTGTAATCACAACGTTACCTCATTGGGAGCTGCCTTTGTAGCCCGCGTGTGTAGGTGCTCGTGTGTGTCTGCGTGCGTGCGCGAGTGTGTGTGCGTGTGTTTCTGCTCCGGGATGTAAGTGGGCTTAGCTGCACACTGGGTTTCAATGGGAGCCCACACCACTGCTCTGCCAGTGCTTATCTCCTCCCATGCAGGAGAGCGGTGGCATCAAGCCGGTGGCTTATTAGAGAGGCAGGGAATGTATCCCAAATACCCCACCATTACCACACACACACACACACGTCCAGACAGGCAGTGGTGCACAGACCTATGTTTCTCCCTGGGCCTGTGGCAGGGCCCGTGAGGAGAAAGTATGTCTGGGCACACGGACTGTTTATCGCTTTTTCTTTTGTGTTGATGATGCAAAAATGAATTGTGATTTGGAGAATGAGCAACAGCAGGAGAAGAAGCCCCGTCGCTTTATGCCTGCAATGGAGGCTCTATGTTCTGCTTTAGGGATGCACTTATGGTGATCAAGCAGAGAGAAAGAGCGGGCGAGTAAGCGAGAAAGAGTCATAAGAAATCCATTGTTTTTATATTGTTTTCTCTGACAGACGAGATGGCTTTAGCTGTGATTTTGCTGTTATTGCTGCTGCTGCGGGGTGAGGTGAAGTATTATTTGGGAGGTAAATGAGTGGAATCTGTACATGACAGTTGTTACTCTATTCTGCTGTTGGTAATGCCTTCATTACAGAGCTGCATCTCAGCCATTATGGCTTGGCAGAGGGATAGTAATCACAGAATGAAAGGCCAGCAGGTCCTTTCAAAAGCAACATCAAAGGCCCCTCAACACAAACATCGACCATTTACCTGCAATCAAACACAATCTTACTTCATCTATTTCTGCTTCGCCCCTCTCCACTTTCCGAGGTAATTTCTTGAGCCCTTTTAACCGAAACAGTACGGTAGCTGCAGGAGATGAATTTATTTCATCATCGAACATTGGGTTGAAATCACCTTGTGTGCGAGATCGTTTGTGCATATGTGCGTCTGGCAGCGTGTTCACTTGAAACGTGTGTATTAATCCTTCGAATTGAGTTCCTGTTAATATGTTGCTTTTCGTACGCCTGCATGTGCAAGTGTGGGAGGATAATAATATGCATTTGCATGCAGTGCTTCAGTGTGGGAGAATGTCATTGATTTATAACCATGATGAAAGGTCAGTTCACCTTATTAAACAACACACAGGTATACTGCTGCATGGTATCGGATAACCATTAGAAGCCAATCTGTCTGTTCCCACTGTGACTGGTGAAGGTATTAAGGTCTCAGCTAAAAAACTGCATATAAATCAGGTTTAAATGAGTTTGTTTTGTGAAACGTACACGAGCATTACCTTGTAAGTGTCTTGTTTTTGACTGTAATGAAACTTATTTAACATTAAAACCATTCTTATCTCACCCTTGTCATGTGTTTGTCACGATAGTGCAATATTTGTTTCCTACATCATATTTAATAGCCTGTAATCGTAATTCTGTCATGCCGGCACAAGCACAGCAGTGAGTTCCTGAAAGTGTCATTTCACAGACGGAGACATTTTAACATAGTAAATGAGACATTAAATATACTTAATGAGACATTCAAACATGTCTGGAAGTCTCTTTGAGAGACATTCACCCATTAACCCCTTTATGTTAAAATGGACAGTGAAAAAGGGACTTAAGAGGAATCTAAGAGTGGCTGTTGCTGTATATAAACAATCATCAGTAGTTTTTTGACGCTTACACGCCACCATTCACTCTCTGTGTACCAATCCATCCCTTGGCTCAGCTTTCTCTCTTCTATCCATCCCCTATCTTGTGTGCTTTATTTTTAACGTAAAGCCCTGAGACTGATTGCACATACATCCCGGTTTGTCTGTAGGTATTAGCCTGTGATTTGAGTGCTCTGTGGCCCATTTCTCGCAGAGTGATCCGAGATGGGCCTCACATGTGAGAGGTGATGATAGCTTTATGTATGTGTGGGTGAGACAGTGCGAGTGAACATCTACTGTACATGTGTACAGTGCGTCTACAGGATGTGCGTGGGTGTGTTGCTGTATGTCTTAGCAGCAGGTGTTTTTATGCTTAAACATGCATGTATGTGTGCATTTGCATATGAGTGCATGTGATGATCGTGGTGGAGATATATCTGGATCCTAACGTAACTGTGTGTGGCATGCATGTATGGCACATGCTTGGCCCCTCTCGGTGTACATGTTAGAAATGGTTTTACCCCCACCTGTTCTGTCCTGGCCGGTGCTGGCAGGAGGCGCACAAGGTAATGTTCGGAGCGGAAAACAGATGCAAGCGAGAGCCGGCAGATAGACAGACACTCAGACAGACAAATACAAAGGCAAACCATCTGGGCTTGCAGTTACTTCCCTTCAGCCCTCAGACGGCTTCAGAGCGCTGCCTGTGCCAGTCGCTGCTGGGGTGTGGCCTAGGCCGCAGCGATGGCACACAGAGAGGACGGTAAAATGGGGGATTGGGGCCCCAGCCTGGAGCTGCTCTGGAAGGGGAGCAGACGAAGAAGCATCAGCAGGACCTGGAGGAGATCCAACAGGCGCTCTCATCCTCTCAACTGTTGCAAAAGGATTGTTGGTTAGCAGGATAATCCACCAGCGTGAACGCTTCAGATAGCTGCCTCCACATGTGAGGAAGGAAGGGAAAAGAATAGCGTACCCCAGCGACACAATGAGCGTCTTAGACAGCAGCGGTACAGTTGCTTTAAGGAAAGACTGAACTCTGCCAAATTCTGAAAACAATTGAAGCACAAGGTCTGGTTTTGAATATTTTGCATGTGGGTGATGGTATTTTTGATGGAATGGTTCGTGTAGCCTACCAAGCTGTCATTTCACGCTGATCACCTCTAGCTTTATATTTCCTTCAAATGACCATAGCATAAAAACCTATATTCCTTTTTTTAGTCATGCTACCAGCATACTAAGTGCTTTGCACTCAAAAGAAAATTGAAATTGTTTTACTGTCATGCTGAAACGTAGAGGATAGGTTTACAGCGCCTCTGCTCCCATGTGGTGGATTAGCCACAGCGCTGTTCACAACAGGGCCCTGTACTCTACTTAAATTGTATCACCTGTTTTTATGAGAAAGGTACTCAAAATCCTGCACTGAGAACACAATCAAGTGATATTTTTATATCAGCACGGAATCAAATCGCTAAAGGGTTGCGTGAAGGTAGTGATCCTGTAAATAATAAATTGTCGATCTCATCTGCAGCACATATGTTTTGTAGCATTTATTGGCATAAGAATGAATAAGAAATGATTACATCAGAGTCACAGGAGACCAAACTAAAAGCAGTTGTGTCTACTAATTCCAGCAGGTTCACCGCTAGGGGGATGGGCCAAGCTTGGGACCATTCACCAAACAGATACAGCCTATATACAATCCCAACAATACAGTCACGTACTGTATACAAAGAGGGTAATCCTGAAATCCAGGCCCAATTGTCAGACAGCAATAATTACCGTAAACCTACAGAGGGGCAGAAAAATTATTGCAAAAGCTTGTTCAATTCATCACTTACACTTGATGGTTCCATACATCTAAACCACGAAATGCAGAGTAAATCCAACTGCTTCTCTGCGAAGTATTTGGTTCATGATATCCCCACCTTTCAGAATTCCACAAAAGGTGTGTTGGTGATAAGGTTGAGTAGTTATTTTATGTTTGCATGCCCTTAGTTTGGCCAACATATGGATTCATTTAAGCTTATTATTTTAATGTTGGTAGTTAAGAAGTTCAACCAGTGCACACAATGGCTGTGTCCCAATATCTAGTGAGCTGCCTATATAGACAACATTTTAAGTCATCATATGCGCGCCCCCGACACGAAGGCTGTCCCAATTCTTAAACAGCATAAACATGCTGACTACTAAGATACCTTATTTTGACCAAATTTTGAGTCAGAGTCGTATGCTGCCTTAATGAACGAGGCAATCTCACAATTCAATACGGCAGAGCTTTGGTGAAATATTTGATCCCATCAAGCCCAAAGCGAGTGGCGGGGTTAATTTCAAATGTAAGTTATTTCTACTACTGTGGAGTTTTTTTAAATTCTTTTTGTCATGAATAGTTAAATATAAATGGTACAATTAGTATGTGTGTTGTATAAATGCTCATCTTATGCATTTATATAAGTTAAATTAACTCAACTATTAATTTTTTCAACCACAAAATAAGTATATTTAAAAGTTAAGGAAGTCTTGAACTGCTGTATAAAAACAAAGCGATTTGTCCAAATGGCTGTGTGCAGGGGGCAGGGATGGTTGATGATGTAATTGCTATCTCACTAGTGGGTCCCAATAACCTGCCTAACTAGACAGCATAAAGCTGTCTAGTTAGGCGGCCGACTATGTAGACAGCTCACTAGGTATTGGGACACAGCCAATGTCTGCAAGGAATCCAATCCAAAGGATGAACTCAGTCGAAATATGGAAATAGTACATTTGCATTTCTTGGAATTGACCAGGTGGTTTCATGGAATTCTGCATAGGCCTAAAGCCAATGAAGGGCACCTGAAAGTTACGTCATTCTATGTAGATGATCTCCTCTTAGAGTTATTCTCTGTTTTGTCCTGTTGTTTCTCTTGTTTGCATACAGTTTCTTCTCACTGGTATACGGTTATAGTGCAGATAAGGTGCTGTGGATGGTTTCTGTTGTCTTTGGCTAAATGCTTCTCTTTCTTTGGCCACTTTGTTTGTTTGTTTGTTTGATGCCATTTCCGTTCAAGGGCACGGCTAGATGATGCTTTCCACCCTGTAGGCAGCAGATGGGAAAGATCCAGGGTGGCACCACGCCCATTTCCACAGGGTCATCCCAATCATTAGACCACCAGCAACCGGTGACTGCTGATGGGAAATTTCTACAAATGACTAAAGGAATACAGGAATGAGCCAAGAAGCTGCAGCATTTGCAAGTTTACTAACCAAATGACCAGGAGTTGGCAGCCAAGGTGCAGAAATTGGCACGACAGATGTCAGATAGTTTGTACAAAAAAGCAGCTTAGAACATTTCAAAATATGGACTAAAATTAATGTTTTGTCTCGTGTTCTAACCTGGTATGCCATAGCTAAGGTTTATGGTTTGGTTCGCTGTGTATGTATTAATCTAATTAGGGCTTTGTGATTTGCTCAAACTGTTTTTGCAATTACGATTTGAACTGTGATCATTTTCTCAGTGTGTTGATTGACGTAAAATGGTTATATGGCAACAAAGTATTTATCCATATATAGATTTTTATTCGAAAAATATTTAGGTGACCTGCGTTAAGGACTGCACTTTCACCACGGTTCCTAACTGTGACGGACAGATTCCTGTAGTGATACCACTTCAGTATGCATTCTTCTTAAACATACTCATGAAAATTGTGGAAATGATTGCTTGTAACGTCACACAGATTTAAGATGAAAACACTACAACAGTGATTAAAGGATCTAACGACTGACGTAAAACAGCAGCTGTAGGATTACCGTAATTACCCAGGTAGACCACGTCATTTGAAGCACTCCTGATACTATTACATATTTAAATAAATCGCAGCTTCCAATGTTTTTGGAATTGCACGTGGTCAAATTACAATTCTGATTTGAATTCGATTTTAATTGTGCAGCCCTAAATCTCATCTAAACCTTAATCTTAAGTGCATTTCGTGTAAGTTAGAATCAATACTGCACAGAATGGACAAACACCATACATTTTATTATAGGTTCCATTCTAGTCTTTGACATGAACCAATGACTTTTTGCCAAGTCAGTCTGCAGATTAACGGTAAAATAGTTTAGGCAGCATGTTGGGGGGAAGCTTTCATGAACTGATAGCTTAGTAACTGTTGACTATGGCACGTTATATTGCTTTCATACGTCATTTACGGCTCAGTTGCACATGTTTCCACAAAATATGTATGTCCTAAATAGATATGCCAATTACCCTAATGGAAAGCAGGAAGGCGTGACCGCTTCAATTAGCAAGCCTGTCCCCGTTTCATTTTTCCCGCAACACCTCGCAGAGTTTGGTGATGAAACACAATGTAAGATCGGAAGAGCACACGTCTGAACTCCAGTCACAGT
>OMOW01066100.1:6484-20851 GCA_900312555.1 Lamprogrammus exutus
GAGGCTGGCAGTGTCCTAGTGCGTCCTTATTTTTCTCTGAATATACTTGCGGCAGCATAGACACACACCCTCTACACACTGCCTTTCCCTTAATCATATACACATACTCATACAGTATAGAGACAGAGACAGACACACACACACACACACACATAGGCCGTAGCCTTAGTGCTCTGTGTCAGCCATGGGTCTCTGCTGTCTTCACCATCTCCAGATTACATCAGGCTGTTCAATCTGTAAATGACTTCCTCCACAAAAGCACACCCAGCACGCACTTTGGGAAATGAGCTACCTAACTCAACATGACCCTGCCCATATGTGGTCGTGTGTGTGAATGGCTGGGAGTGTGCATGTGTGTCCTGTATCACCTCACCTTGTCGCCCATTAAAGGTATATCATTGTGCATGAGACATAATTGTTCTTAACATTAATTCATAATGCTCTCATCAGCACTGACTTTCATAATCACCTAAGCTCATGAGTTGGAGTAAGCTCTGAACTGATTAAATATTGTACATGCCTGTGTCAGTTTATGCCCTTAAGTGAGCAGGTGCACTCACTACATTCATACGTGCAATTTGTCTGTTACCATAAATATGTGAGTGTGCATATTTTTGAATGTATCGACAACACATTTTCCCCTCCGCCATTGTATTCATCCACGTTATTTTGAAAGAACAAACGGACGCCATTGAAGCCTTCACTCCATTCACTCCAGACAAAACGACTGGGACGTTGACAGAAGTTAATGATGAATGAAGTGAAATTTTTTTTTAATATTAAGATGTATTAAGTATCAGAGGATTTATTTATGTGATTGATATAAGGCAAGTATTTGTTTTGTTTACAGATTATGATGAAACAATTGCTGTAAGAAGCTCGGGGTTTGAATTGAAACCTCTCTGTGTCGTGGTAGGCTGGACATGGAAAATAGTTCCTCGGGTTCGGAATGAAAACGTTAAGTTATGTGTCCGGCCCGGTCAGACTCCGAAATCAATCTTGGCTGACAGGTCCGGGTTCGGATAAAGATTTCAAGCCCAAATCAAGCTCTAATGTGTGTGTCTGTGTGTGTGTGTGTGTGTGTGTGTGTGACTTCATTTCCATTCTAAAATGCTGACAGACTGGACAGTTTTCAAATCAGATGCAGTGCTGTACAACACAAGCTTTGTTTTTGCATGGAGCAATTCCATTACCAGCGGCTTTCATTATTTTAGCTTGGTGGTTGTGCGTGTCTGTGTATTTTAGAGAGAGGGAGAGTGTGTACGTGTGTGTGAACCCTGTTTTAAATGTGATGAAAGGAGTCTTCTGCTTAAGTCAAACTAAGGTTAGCTTTCCTCACTAGAGAGTTGAGCATCACACACATGCATAGTGAGCGTCTTATGCTATACATACCAATATATGTGCACAGTTGGATCCTACCGACATGATCGCACTGTTAGCACTCAAACCTGACCACAGATTCATTTACACTCTGGCACAGATATTTGAGTAAGTACACACACGCACACCTGTGCACGCGAACACACACACACACACACATTATGACTTCCTGGAGTTCATCCATCTAAAAGCTTTCTGTCATCCTCAGCTTGCCCGGAACATTTAGAATGTCCAGCCAACCAATGAGATGGCTTTTCTGGGGTATTGATGGTACAGTTAGAAAATATTATGTGAACTGGCCCTTTAGGTTCCTCTGTTTTTAGTTTCCTGTATCATGTCACCTCTCTGACTTATGAGTGACTATTTGAAATATAAAGCCCCAGATTTAAATCTTGCTGTCTTATGTTTCAGGTCACATGGTCCCCTCCTCTTATACCCAATGGGGAGATCGACAGCTATGAGATCCGCCTCCCAGAACCTCGCATCTTCCATGAAAATGCCAATGCTTCTGAGCTAAAAATCACCGTAACAGACCTTGTTCCATATACTAACTACAGTGTCACCATATTGGCATGCTCAAAGGGAGGTGGACATGTTGGAGGATGCACAGAAAGCCACCCCAGTCCTGTTACCACATTACCCACAATCCCTCAAGGCCTTACAGCGCTTGCAGTTGTGGCGGTCAGTGAGTCTTTCTTGGCCATATCCTGGCAACCACCAAATCGGCCCAATGGACCTAACATCAGGTAAGAAGGCTACTAAAGAGGAACCATGGCTTTGTCTCCTGTGCATTTTCAAGTCATTGAAGCCTTCTTCCCCAGTTAACCTTAAGCCCAGAAGGAAAAATACTACAGCTACAGTGTCCACATATTTGTTGTTCAGTTCAACTGAGCTAATTCTGGCAGTTAACATTGCATACACACATTTTTTACGGGAGACCTGTGGTAATAAATGTAGAATTTTCATAGTGGAGATTGCTCAATACCCAACTGAACCTTTAAAAAAAAAAAAAACGTATTTGAATTGTAAGTTCACACTCGATAAAGACACCTCAAATTTGTCGCCACAAAAAGGCACCGTTTTCATTTGTACTTTCATGTCAGTTTTTGTGCAAATCCGACCTTAATTGGTGACGTTGTAGCTGTTTCTAGCAGCTTTGTCCGGAGTAGAGCAGACCTCCAGCACTGTTTCTGGGAAAGGGTCGCTTGCTACTCCACTGAAGGCATCACAGAGTTCCCTTCACTGGAGGGCTGCTTTCATACCCATGAGGAGGGACTTCCTTGCCAAAGGACACTAACTATCCCCCTTGTATCCCCTCCAGTTACTCAGTGCTACAGTGCCACTCTTTGGACTGTGTGGATCATGGTTTTTATTCCAGGAAACATGAGTCCCATTAATCATCTGTTTTTTTGTTTTTTTCTGTTTATAGCAATCATTTATATTTTAGACCCATCAAAAAACTGAGCTTCGGAACTACTTTTTTCTTTAGAGGCTGCAAATGGAACATATAGGACATTACTGCCATCAAATGGATTTGGGAATTTAAGCAACTATAAGAGAAACAGATTTGAAGAAATAAAATGTATTCGGTGCATACACTGAATCCCAGTTGCATGAAGTGCACAGCTCAGAGTCTCTGCATCCACTGTAATGTTATGCAGTCAAAATTGCCGTTGCCCACAGTTTGAAATAACCAAGACTGAAATCTATGTGGTTGTTAAGAGACACAATCTGGAGCTGATCCACGGCTGCTGAGAAACTTAAGCAAACAGAAAGGAACATGTTAACAAGCTGCTAACATGAGTGCCCTGGTAATGAGCTAAGTGTTGCGCATTTTTTAATCAGTGTTTTCTCAGCCCTAATGCACCATTCTGCTCCGTTTTGTTCTGTCCTGTTTCATTCTGTTGACGATTAGGCCTAAAATAAAGGTCCATTTTTCTGGCAGGCGATTAAAATGCATGAGCCCGTCTCTCTGTTCTACGCTGCTCAGCTCTGTGTTTGTCTAAGTGGGTTGGTTAAAAGGCGGCATTAAGCCCTTCTCTTCTGATTACAGCAGAAATTAGCATCGCTGTGGGGAGAGGAAAACACAAACCCTGCAGAAAAAACAAGGGAGGGAGGAGCATAGGGAGGGAGGGATGAGATGCAGAGAGTGCAAAATAATAGAGATGATGAAAAACACCAGAAGAGGAGGAAACAAGTGATAAGGAGGAGAGTGGTTATAATGAGGAAACTGTATGCGTGTGGGTGCGGGTGAACGCATACATGTGTATGTATATTCATGTGGGTGCAGTGTGTGTCTTTGTACTGCATGTTTATACAAGTTTGCATACATGTGTTACGTTTGTGTATTCATGCATTCCTAAACATTCTTCCATGCGCGTGTGTGTGTGTGTGTTTTCTTTTATTCAAATTTCCCCTCAGATATGAGTTGCTCAGACGTAAAACCCACCAGCCCCTGGCCATGGCCGTGGTCCCTACAGTAACAGCCGTGTCCCCTCCCCCCTCTGAAGATCTCCATCGCTGGCTCCATGTTTACTCCGGCACCAAATTGTTCTACCAAGATAAAGGCCTAAGCAGGTGAGATTACTGGAATGAGCTCTAGAGCAAACGCCATCGCAGCAGCAAACCATGTGTGCAGAGCCGATCTGCGAGCTGCCGCTGATGCCGATCTTTTAATACCGCTCAAAGATACATTAAGCAAATATCCCAAAGAATTAAATTGTTTTTCACACAGCGTCCCCTAATCTCAGTTTGGCACTTGGTGGAAGCTGATTTTTTTTCCCTGTGTGCTTGCTAAACGGCTCTGGGTGAACTCTTCCTAGGTTTGTGTCTCTACTGTGCTAAATTTGAGTAGTAAACTCACACAAACTTTTCTCTTTGTAGGGTTTATTTTCTTGCATTTTATTACTTTATCAAAAAGTAAATCTCATCTTTTGTTTTGTGTCTTGATGGCGTTTCCCTCATCAGCTAAGATGACACTGACAACAAAACATCAGATTTGTGTTTAACAATGTGCACGAATAGAGCAACCCAGCCTGCCACATGAACAAAACGGTGACATTGTCCTTCCTCAGATTCACCCGTTACCAGTACCAGTTAGTGGTCCATAACGACGTGGGCTCCTCCTCAGGAGAGATCGTCACCGCGGTCACCATGGCGGGAGTTCCCCTCCACCCCCCATCTCTGTCTGCGCGCCCTATCAATCACACTGCTGTCCAGGTCAACTGGAAACAACCCTGTAAGACTACCCTCTCACAAACACACACGCACACTCACACACATAATGACATACTATTTTGTTTCACTGATTAGTTTTATGTCTGTTTCGCAGCTCTGCAAGACCTGCAGGGAGAGGTGGAGACTTACTTTCTTACAGTGGATTCTGCCCACTCCACTCAAACATTGGCTTTTCCGTCTGAAATCATCTCCACGGTCCTAAGTGACCTTTGGCCCAGTACCACATATCTGGTGTCGTTACAGGCGTCCAATGGAGCTCATAATACAACCAAGACGGTGGTCCGCGTCACAACAAAGGATGGAGGTGTGTGTGTTTCTGTGATTGCGTGTGCATATTTGGATAGAAGATCTCTTGGTATTGTCCAAGAGATCCTAGAGAAGTGTCTAACCTTAAAAGCATCTTTACATACTACTAAAGACTGTACTAAAGACTGACTTTCTACATCCTTTGAAAGACTTTCCAGTTTCTTTAGTGTTATGGGAGTAAAATATAACAGCTGTCCAAAAACTCATTGAGACTTTTCTCTGTGTTTCCTTCTCCACCTTCTCTTATACTTCTCAAGGCCTCTCTCTTGCAGTTGTTTTGTTTCTGTCTCCTTTCCCTCTCCGGCCCCTTTTTTATACATCTTCTTCACGCTAACCCTCTCACAATTCTCTCTCTGTGTCTGTATAATCATATGTCAGAGGCCGCTCTCTTTCTCTCTAATCTGAGCCGTATAATAAAAAGTGCATTAAAAACATTAGAAAATCATTAGGTGCTAAAGGCAAAGCACGGCTCGTTTAACTGAGAGGGCTCTGGAGGTAATTTCATTATTTTACAGCCATAAGAGCGCATGCACATACACACACACACACACACACACACACCGAGGCCAAATATATTTTAACTATTGCAGCTCAACCTACCCACCACCCTAACATGGCCTGCAATCTACAGGGCAATTCTAACATCAGGGCTAATTGGCAAGCAAAATGTGTGTGTCTGTGTGTGGGTGTGTGTTTGAATGTGAGACCCTCTGTGCGCAGTATTGCGTTGATAATGCCATCTAGGAGTAAATGAAATGTAGAGCAGTAGGTTGGATTTAGGTAAGTGCATTGGAAGCAAATGAATTGGGTTAACTTCTCTTCGTTAAGTGCATTTTCACTAAGAATAATAGATTCATATGATTTCCTCCTTCACACAGGCTTTTCTCTTCCTCTTTTACACACATTAGCTGCCTCAACTACTGTGGTGTTGTATTATCACTTTGAAATAAATTTTACACAGGATGCTAAAAATATTGTACTCTATTGTCTTGTTCTTGTTTATCTTTGTCTCTGCTAACTGCCTCTATTTATCTTTCCTCACTTCATCCTATGTTTGTAAGATTTCCCCATGATTCCTTTACTCACCATTTGTTCCTTACCTGTGCCCCTGACACTCTCACCCTGTAGGTTATCCACATCATAATGGTCACCATCAGGAAATCTTGCTCTGTCATGTCATTCTGTCACTGAGTTGATAATCATTTTCAGCTATGGATGTGCTGACAGACTATCTTAACAAGGATGAACTCAAAGAAAGCAGAGGACAGTAAAATAGAAAGACAGAGTTCAGCGTTATTAGCGAGGAAGGAGAGTAGGGGGGAAAAAAATGGAAGTAGTGAAGCAATCATACATATTCAATCTCTTCTCCTTAGTGAAAATGCACTTAGCTAAGAGAAGTTAACCCAATTCATTTGCTGCCAATGCACTTACCTAAACCCAGCCCACTGCTTCACATTTCATTTACTGCTAGATAGCATTATTGCACCCACCCCCCTCACACACACACACAAAGGTAGTCTCCCCTTCGCTCTGTATTTCTTCCTGCATTTCACACACACACACAGTCACAATGAGGTTGCGCTAAAAGAAGAGTGGAATTTTTTGAAAGATTGTACAGATGTTTTTTGAATGAATAATGTCATCACAGTACTCTTCTCTCATCTTCCATTGTAGACAAATACATCAATGTAGCTTTCACTCCTCAGTAAGACCAAAACTTAATGAATAAAAGTGAGCGGGCACCCAGATGACCTGGTAATAGAGAGCTGCATGGAGACGATATTCTGTCCCCGTCCCCGGCTTCCCTAGCACCGTCCCCAGCCCATCCCCACATGCCCAAATATCGTCATAGTACAGCTGAAAACATAAACATTTATTTCTATTTGAGAGAACTGCAATGTCTTTAAACCTCAAATTAAGCAATACTATGACGCAAACCCTTATATCTGACCGGCAAATCAAGCTTGTTAGGGATCTCTGCTGTTGTGACCTACACTGCCCCCGATAATATCTCCTCTCCATCACTGTTAAATTCATCCCTGTCCTTCACTGACCTCACGGGGATGTTTCACATTTTGTCTTCACCCCCGTTCGTCCAGCTCTCTTCCTGGTAGTCTAGGACTCGTACCATGTAACCACAATGTCCTGGTTCGAATCCCCTCGGGGAGCCTTGTCACATGTCACCCCACTCTGTTTCCCCAAAACACCACACAGATGAGACGCTGTTACTGGTGCTTTTTTCCCCCCTTGTCATTAGGTAATCTTCATGTTATTCACATGAAAAATTGAACGTCATGCTGGTTCCCACCTAAATGTCTTAACAAATATTGCATAATCAGGTGTGTAGTCGCAGCGCATAGTTTTTTTTAATTAAATGCCACTGTACAAGTCAAAGTTCTTTCTGAGGCCATTGAAGTGTATGAAACAGATTAAATGTGATGTTGAGAGCACCTAACGCAACAATTATGATGCTGTTGAAGATGACAGTGTTACACATCTACACGCTTCAGAGTTTTGAATATTATAACAATACAATTTCTTCTGTGCTTGTGTGTGCTCACATGTGCCCCCCTCAGAGCCAGGCGGGATGTCGGCCCCAGAGGTGGTGCCAGTGAACAGCAGCATGGTGCGGGTGCTGTGGTCCCCTCCTCTTTACCCTAATGGGGCAGTTACTGGTTACCATATCTACCTTAACAACCATCTGAATGGCAGTGTAGACAACAGCTCAGGGTCCTACCTGCTTGGGGGGTTACTGCCTTTTACTGTCTACGACATACAGGTACACATAAGAAAACATATACCTGCGTTTCATGCTTGTGCATTACATCTCTGTCTCATTCCATTGCATGTATTTTGCAGGTGGAGGTGTGTACTGTGTATGCATGCGTAAGGAGTAATATTACACAGACAACCACAGTAGAGGACCTACCTGCTGACCTGGCTGCCCCACACACACAAGTGATCAGTCCCAGGTAATACAGAGAAGTACATTTATTCACTCACGCTTTCACTTTCTCATTCTCTGCCTCATCTCTGTGTCTGGGTCTCGCCGCTATTTTTCTCAGTGAGAATATTTGATCCAACCCATTTTAATGAATTATGTCGCCCAACTTGGCTTACTGGGTGTTGTAAAGTTTAATGTTTATCAGCAATACAAAAGGTAGGTTTGCAAGTTCAAGTAGCAGAAGAATCGATACAACAATCAATGTATGAAGTGCATAAAACGCACGCACAATGATTCTAGCTTTTTTTTTGTTAGGCAATACCCTGAAAATGGTCTGGGTACGTTTGTGTGTGTGTGTGTGTGTGTGCAGAGGCGTGAAAATCCCCTCATCTTTCTATCTCTCTCTGCCACCCTGTTATCTCTCTTTCAGGATGGTGAGGTTGCGGTGGTCCCCTCCAGGCAGGCCCAGTGGGATCATGCGGGGTTATGAGGTGCTCAGACGGACCCTTAGGTCATGTGGGAGTGGGTCATCAGGGGTCACAGCCACCGAGGAGGAAGAGTCAGAGGCTCGAGGTGTTGTGAGATTCAAGTGCACCTACTTGCAGTGTGCCGCCAGTCGTAGTGTGTGTGGGACATCCTGCTTCCAGCCTGACATACAGGTGATTACATGACTTCTTTCATACATTACCATCCCTACATTCTTACTTTGTTTGTTTTTTATTATTTCATGACAAGAGGAGACATTGGAATCATCTGCATCTACTTTGTCACATACACACCCAACAATAACTATTTTTGTTGTGAAATTTGACAGGAAACAAGGGTGTTTCATTTTGGTGCTGATTTGAAGTAGAGAGCACATTGTTGCTGGAAATTCCCTCAGGACACTTGTCCTCACTAGACCTTAGACACACACAAATACACTAAAAGAAACAAAAATCAAGACAAATACACTCTCATGTTTCCTCCTCTGAGTGGCAATTATTCATTTTGGATTTGCAGTCATCCTCTCGGTGATTATTTTCTCTATACAAATTAGCTTGTCATCTACTTTCACTTCCATTCTTGTGTCATTGAATGCCAGCCAAGTTGGCACAGTGTGCTGGCCCGCCATACATCTACGACAACCACATTCACATCAGATGGCACAAACAATAACAGCAATTAAGTTTGCATGTGCCCGTACACACACTCTTTCACTCAGAGCATGTATGTAGACAAATGCATGAGCAAGACCAATGGTGTAGGTTTAGTTTTTACATTGGTAGGGACGTTTTGTTGGGTGCCCAATATGCACAATGGTGGATGGTCACTTGCTCTCTCTCTCTTTTTCTTCTTTTTCTCTGCCACACACACACACACACAGAGAATAGCGCAAATTTAAAAATGTTTCTATCAAAAGAACAATTAGTGAACAAAGCCTAGACTGTTTAAATGCTTTATTTGCTATCCTGAACTCTATAACATTTTCACTAATTATTATGTCTTATCAGAGGTCAAAACAAAAAATGTTTTCAATTTTCAATGTTTATTCTGTAATTCATCATACAATATATTTGATAGTTGACTATATCAACATAAGGGCGGTTTGTGGATATATATTGGACCAGAACAAATATGGAAAGTGGCATAGAATAAGTAGTTGATGAATCAGTCTCTTAGTACATAATCATCTGGTTCACGGGTGGCACAGGGGTGAAGTTCTTGTCCATCATGTCAGAGACGTGGGATGTTCATCCAGTGGTAGAAACTCGGTGTTGGTCTGACATTTCTAACAAATTCAAGGGGTCATGCTCTATGGTGGGAAGCATGGGGTCAAATCCATTGCGCCTGGTTGGTTGGGACACCTGCATGAAGAGGTGGTCCTTCTACGTGTTCACCGACCCTCCAATGAAATTTAACTCTGACAAGTGAAAAGAGGCAGAGGTAGCACTGCTGGAAACACTTTCTTTTGACCGACAGTGGAATAATCAGCATTCTAATTTTGCAGAAAACAACAAAAATGAGTCAAAACCAACATCAGTGGAACAGTGTTTATGAGTGTGAGAACTAGTAACATAGTGCTGTGCAATGCTGCCACTTGTGTCTCTGAAGGTTTCAGATTCAGCATGATGGAAGGCACAACGCTGTTTTATGGCCTGTCTTGGCATTGCCGTACTGGTCTGGCATGAAGTGACAATTTCAACATCCTGGTTTTGAGAGTGCCACATTTACACAGGAACGTCCTCCTTATGTCTGTCTGTCTGTGTGTGCACACTCGCTCTTATACCATATGTGGGTTGTCTTTTGTGTATACATATGTCAACCAGATTTGCTGCGATGGAGTATTGCACACGAAGAAGCCACACCATCAGTGTTGTGAGAGCCATTACTTGAGCTTAAGTAATTCCTCCCACTCGGCCTGCTGCGATGGGAAACTCCTTCCAGCTCTTCCCAGCCATCAGTGCTGTGGAGGACGCTATGTTCACGTGGAGACATGTGAGTTCCACACGCTTCAATTCAATCTTCAGAACCATCGATATTTACATTGCTTTAATTCTCTCAGTTTTACTTGACTTGATCACAGCGCCCCACTTTGTTCTGCTGTTCCATTCATCCGTCTTTGTCTTTGTAGATGAACACTGCTGTCCTGACCCCTCGCAGGGTCGAGTCTCAGTGGGGCTGGGTGACAGCTGCTGTGGGGGGGTTCCTTACTCCGTGAACGGGGGCCAAGTCTGCTGTGGTGGGAGCCTTCATGATGGCTACGGGGTTCGGTGCTGTGGAGGCCAGGTTGTAGACGATACTCTGGTGTGCTGCGGTGATGCTGAGAGGGGGGAAGTGCATACATACACTCCAGGTGAGTGAAAGGGATACACAAACATGCACACACACACACATGCGCTCATGTCTGCTGCTGTTGTGATTGTGTTGTGTCAATGATGGGATGTAATGAAAGCGGGGAAAACGCAAACATTCTGTCGTGAATGAAGGTTTTTCTCCAACAATGATGAAGAATATGAAAATACTGGGTGAAGTTTGATGTTCTAGCAAACTTCCATGCATCTCTCTCTTTTTTTACCAAGAATCATCAACAAAAATGCCCTTCGTTCAGAAAAAACTTATTGTGGCCTAAAATAAATAACATAAAGTTGCTTTTATTAGATTTTAGTCCCTGGTTACCTCTTAATGGATTCATAACAGAGATGAGAGAGAGGAGCGAGTGAAGCGAAGAGGGTTGAGTTAGACACATGGTGCAGGAACGTGGGGTCGTTTCCCTTTCCTCCTCTCCCGCAGTGTCCCAAAGCACCCGGATACCATGGCACAGATGGGACGGTGTATGTGTATGTGTGGGCGTGGATGTATGTGTGTGTCATTAGACATCTTTGTCATGGCAGATGATGATGAAACACACTCGGGATGGCACCGTTGAGGGCACTGCCAAGCACACAGCAGGACAAATACACACTCGTTCTCTTTCCCTCACACAAACACACCTCTACACTTTCGCTCGTACGTGTAGACATATTACGAACACCCACGCATACACACTAACGCACACACACAGAGTCAACAGGGTGCTCTCGGCAGGGTTTGCTTAGTGTTGAGTGCCAGACACAGACACGTGGACTCTATTCATCACACATAAACAATGGCCCCATATGGACAGGCCTATAGTGCTCCATTAGCCTGCGAACACACACAAACACACACACACACGCACATTTCTACCCTCTCAAAAATACATATGTGCTGACCTAAAAGTTTGTACCAAGAAAAAACTAATTACAAAAGCAGAAAGTGTGTGTACTGTGATGTCATGTGATGTAAATTAACATCCGTTTGCCTTGGTTCATCTTGCCTTCATCTTTGCTTCTTCTTCCATACTTTCTCTCTTTGTGACAACGCCAGTTAGAGTTTCTCCTTGTGAATGTTTGTGTCCCTTATGCTCAGATGTTGATAGCGATGTCTGCATTGTACGTCTTTTAACATCCTTCAGAGTATTCTGTCAAACTCCGTCATGCCGCCAGAGACTCATTCTTGTCTCTTCTCTTGTCTTTATTTCTCCTTCACTCGTTCCCCCCTTTCTTTTCCGACCGAGTAGGCTACATGGTCATCCTTCATTTGGGGGAGGCCTCCCAAGGAGTGCATATGCTCCCCACCTCCTCTTCTCTTCCACCTCCACTCTTTATTTATTTCCCAACTCTTCATGTCCTTTGTCATCCTCTTTGTTTCCCTTTCTCATCTTGTCCCCCCGCCTCCCCAGCTTTTTCCTTTGGACTCTTGTGCCTTGTACCTGCTTTTCTTCCTCCTATCCTCCTCATCCTACTACTCCCCCTCCTTTATTTGCCCCCTCCCAATCCATTCATCAGTCATTAGCGTTAGCTTCCCCATTGAGAACATATGGTATGATGGATCGCAGGGCTAGCGGCGCTAGCAAGGCTAAGGGCCATTTGCCGGGTGCAATGCGCTGTTGGGGGGCCCTGGGGCCAGCTATGCAACCTCGACCCCACACGTCTGTTTCAAGACACACACACATGCACACACACACACACACACACACGTGCAAATGCAGCAACACCTATTATAGGATAGGCTACTTAACCTTGGCACCAGTCTCTCTCTCATTGCTTTCTCTCACTGTGACCTGGGTTTTGCAGTTTTAATGTTATACTGAGAAACAGATCTGTAAAGTAAGAAAAGAATGAATGAACAAAAGATTGAAAGAGAGGAGAGAGAGAAAGGAATGAATGAACAAAGGAACAAGACAAATGGCCTGCTAAATGAACTGCTAAATAACTGCTAAATTAAATTACATGTCATTATAAACAATAGTTAGGATAGATTTGAAGTGTTAAGTTTACATTGTGACAAAGGAAGACAATTAAACAGCATAAAACAATAAAGAAAGGACAAAGATGTGGAAGAGGACAGAAAGTTGTGGAGATGTAAAAGAAATGTACAAACTAGTAAACATTAATCAGATAAAGAAGCATTAGAAAAAAAAGAAGACAGGACAAAATAAGACAAAATGAGTGAGAGAGAAGAAAGTAGAGAAGTGTGGAGGTAGATGGAGCAGATTAAAGGAGGAGTGAAGGGTATCCCATTGTGCCCAGCTGATAGACTAGGTTAGGCTGATGTGATTATGGGGTCCCTGAAGTGCGATCTATCACACATTACCGTCCACACTGTCAACAACCATACACACACACTGCGGGGGAACAGCAATGCCGGGAGACAGCAGTCTGGCAACAGATACACATACTCGCTTGTGTGCATATGTGCACACTTAGACACACACACACATACAAGCATGCACACAGACACATATTCATACATTCACAAGCACACGGATGCACAAGGAAACGTGCATGTATATACACATTATTGTGCACACTTACAAATACAATTGTACGTGCACGTGTACACTCAGCCAAAAATATTCAGCTCACACACACACACACACACACACACTACTGTAGGGTAGGCTATTTGATTTGTCACAGTAAGGCAGCTGGTGAGATCAGGTGAAACAAAACCAGGGTCAGAAACATCGCCTGTCCCAAGCAAACACAAAGCTGAGCCAGTAATGTGATCTTCTGTCCACTTCTGTCTGTATTTCGGTTGTCCTCCTATATATGTGTGTGTTTGTGTGTCTGTCAAACCAACCGTCGATCAACTTTCTTGTCCACCCAACCAATCATCCATCTAAAAACCCACTTGCCCCATGGTTAATGACTCTCTCACTCACTCACTCAATCCCGTCTGTCTCTCAAACCTAGTTAATGCTAAATCTATGTCTCTTTACATGTTATTGCAACCAAACTTCATCGTTCATACACAATTAATCATTTCGTGCACGTGGATCTGAATACACGAGACATGTTTAGTCGTGGTCAGGGACTCGTGAACACAAATCTAAGACAGTTTGAAAGTGTAAACTGCAAATCTCTGGTGGATCCATGTGAAAATGTGGAAACACGATTCAAACCTGCCCTCTAATTTTGTGTTGTGCTACTAACTAAGCGGGACGACAGCAGGATTGTCTCGCCTGAGCGTACTCCACCCGCTGATACTGTTTAACTTTTACCAATAATGTATTCATCCTGCTAATCCATCCGGCCAATTCAACCCCTGCAACCAAAATGGCAAAAAATGAGGTGTTTAGACCCCTGTGCCCCATATTTGCACCACAGATTCTGCTTGCTTGTGTCCTTGCTCAGCCTAACCCTGTCTAGCAACAAGAACGTGTCATTTGTAACGTCAGGACAGAGATGGACTGTAATCCCTACTTTAGGACCCCCAATTAACTCAAAAGTCTCGATGCTAAGTGTCCCCCTTCCAAATCTACCAGCTTGTTTGTTTTTGGACACGAGTGTCTCTGTGTTCTTCCAGCACAATTGTATTTCCTCTGGAGTTGCGGGTTTAAGTTTTAGGCTCTTCGTTTGTCCCTCTTTCACTCTCTCTCTCTGGGTATGCATGTACTGTAAGATGTTTAGCTAAGATTTAGGTGAGATTAGATG
>OMOW01066139.1:1793-11943 GCA_900312555.1 Lamprogrammus exutus
ACACGACGCTCTTCCGATCTATCTCACAGGAAAAAAGATGTCTGAAAAGCATTTTTTGTGACTGCAAAGAAGCTGTTTACAACTGTTATCAGAACTATTTCTGTCAAAGTTGCTTACAGTCATATTTGTGGGAGTTTATGCAGGCAAGGGGAACCTCAATTGCCCACAACATTTATAGTTGTTTTGCTTAAAGCCATGCAATAAGCACATGATATAGACCCATAATCCAAAGTAAGATTTACAGATATTAAGAGTTCTCTTGCTCTGTGTTTCCTGCTGGTAACAGACACACTCATAAGCTTTCTGCTAATTTCTATCCAGTCAAGTGGCAGAATCCTTGATTAGCGACTTTTGAATCTGATCACACAAGTTTACTGCTGCTTCACCATGCTGTTCCATGATGCTGCTCCTGCACAAGTGTCAGCTCGCCAGCGGTTGTTATGCCAGCAAGCCACCTATTAGCACAGAAGAGGTCAGGAATGATCCTCCTGCAGATAAAAATAGAGACACACCTCCTCTGGATGACCCTGGCTGACATTTGTTTTTGCATCATCTAAACATAGATTTAGATGATTCAAGTGTAAATCTCAACAATAGGTTGACATTTATCATGCATGCAAACAATCATTCTTTGGCGAATTCATATCATATTGTGAAATAGCACCAGTGGAGACACAGCAGAGATCCACAGATGTGTCACAATACCAGAGAAGTACCAGGGCCACAGCTCACTCTCTAACCTCTCTATCCCCCCGTCTGTCTGTACAAGTGCAGTTACATTCTTTCACTTTCTTACTGGCTCATCTTACTGAATCACAAATATTCTTTGTAATTTGCGGATTCTTGTCTGCAATGCAAGAACGTGTGCGATTGCAACAAAGGGGGGGGCGATTTTCAATGAAGCAGTATGAGTTACTTGTTTATTCCATTTTGGCAGCGTTTTCAGGGTTAAGTGATCACTACTGTGGTTTTTTGCACTGCACTTCACAGAGATGACTTTGTGATCAAACAGTAATGTGGCTTGTCTTTGCTGTTTGGGGTTTTGTGGGTGGCGCCGTTTTCTTTCAAGGTCATGCTGAGTACCCACTTTTACTTAAATTAAGATAAAAACCATTACTTCTTATGCCCCAGAGAATATTTAATCGAGTAAAATGACACGTGGTTGCATTTACTTATCATCCCTTGAATCACCGTTGTCCAATATTATGCTCTTAAGAGGTTGATAATTTTGTTATTTCTATAACGTAATGTCATACTCAGCCGCACAGATCACATGATATCTCTGTAAAACCAAGATGATAGCCAGAGCCAATGTGTTAACTATCATAGGGCATAGACACATTAATAACCTTTGTTTATACCATTTCTGAGGTGACAAGTGAGGACATGAAACAGTGATTACATTGGCTTGATTTATTGTGGATACTTTGTCGGTCTTACCTACCCTGCAAAGGAAATGCTCCTCTGGAAGAGAAGCAGAACTCAGAGTCTTTCCACTCTCCAGCCATAACAGTTACACATAATTGATATGCAGCGTGTGTAACTGTTGCTTTGTTATTTTTCCAAATAATTCTAGTGGTAATCAGCGTTTTGTTGCATTCTCCCCCCCTTCTCTTCTACTCCCTCCCTCCTTTGCAACTCTGGAATTTCAGGGAAAACTCTAGTTTACCAAGGAAATTGTGACACACCAGATATCATTTTCTCGCCCCCTCCTGTGAGGCGAGATAGCCCTTAATAGTCTCACCTTTTCATTCCAACCAACTGCAGTCATAGTTTCATGACCTCTTTCTTAAGTACTTTTTTTGCTCTGCCTCTGCATACATTTTGTTTGAGTGAAACAAGAATTGCACTTACTGTTTGTCAAAAGTAATGTTGTAATATCCAGTCAGCTTTCAGAAACAGTGTGGGGGCACTGGTGAGTTCAAGTGAAACTCTCTTTCCAGCATGTCAGTACACTTCCCTGCTTTCCCCTTCAAGCTGATTATTCGGTTTGGCTACGACGCCTGACCGGTCTCTCGTGTTTGCTCAACTTTGAAATCTGCTTTTCACATCACATTTCAATGCATTCCGCACCTTGAGATAATCTTCTCGGCAGGATTCGGTGCCATCTAGCAGTTCAAACAGCTTTCAGCAACCGAAATACCCTTGCGATCGCTGTTGCTGCGTTGCCACATTGTCATTCCTTCGCTGTCTGCTGCTTTGCGATGAATCTGTTCTGACACAGAGACCAGCAGGCGTTATATTCATGATTTTCTTCCTTCATTCTTTGTCTCCTCCTTGTACTTCGTTGGATGCTTGATTGCTGGTGATGTTACTGAATGAATGTCAGGCATCAGCTAAAGACAGTCAGCAGTTCTGTAGTTAGTAGCCTGTAGTCCTTTAAATAGTGGCCAGGCTTAAGTTTGCCAACTTTCTGTACATGTGTAGGTTTACTTTTGTCTAAGTTTCTAGTTCAAATTATGCATATATAGAACACAGCAAATATTCCAGATTGAAAGAGTAAAACCCCCCCGACTGGAAAACTGTTGATTGCACTTGTGAGGGAAATAGATGGAAATATTGGGCAATTTAAAATGATTACTGACAGTCGCAGTTATTCTCTACAGATGTTTTTATTGTTTAAAAACCCCATTTATAAAGCAACTAGATGTATGCTATTGAGTATGCCATCAGAGAACTGGTTAATCAGTAAAAAATGTTAAAAATGAAAGGAAAACAAGAAAGCGAGAGAGAGAGAGACAGAGAGAGAAACGCAGCGAAAGGGAAAATCAAAAGTGACTGTGAGATTGATTGACTGACAACACTCTTTCAGTTTTAATCAATGAGCTCAAATTGCAATGTAATTACATATTTGCTCTAGACGTTGTTCCATAAACAATTTTCTAGACATAAATGTTTCACTCAAGGCTTTCTACGATCAAATGAAATAAGTGTCAGCGCTTGATCACTTCAAATTCAACCACACTGAATTCCAAACAAAACACTTTTTTTCCCAATACCATGGAAGTTAAAAGAAGAATTATTTTTAGGAATGACAACATTACAAGATATTGGAGTTTACCATTTGAACAGGCCAAACTATTTCAGGATGGAGTAAACAAGTTGTCTGAGTGAGGAGCGTGGAAAGAGTCCAAACTGTTTCTCAACAGCTCTTTGAGCAAAGCAGGATTTTCCAGAATTAACCCCAGTAGATGTGAAATGAGATAAGACGGCCGAGAATTTGTGCCAATCAAAACTGCCTGAAATGATTTACAGTGCCTGGCACTGCTCCTTGGCATCTTAATGTGCGGAGTCAGCACACACATTTCAGACGAGAAACTTATTGGTATACTGTCATATTTACCACTGCAGGAGTGGATAATGAGACAATTATATTACAAACTGCTGAATGTATCTGCACATAACTCAACATAACCCAAATCCATGATGCGAGACGTAATGTCCCATCAAAGGAAAGTCCTCACCATCTGTTTTCTATAAATTTTCTGAAAGTGGCTATGAAGCCTGTTTACTGAACTAGCCCGCTGTGTTGTGGAGTGGATTCAGGGAGGAGACGTGACCGACTTACATGTCAGTAATATCTCACACACAGTTCAAAGTTCAAAGATCCAAAGGCACAGAGGAGGAGGTTAGCTGCCATGTTAACATAATGATCCCTGTTTTAAATCCTCGTGTGTGTGAAGTGTGGACAGTGTATGGTGAAGTAACAAAGATAACAGCTATTGTTGTTGTTTTTGTTGTGATATCACCTACAGTATCAGTGCTGGGAAGATGACCTGATGTCCACAAAATGGATCATAGTTGATATAGGCAAAATATCTTCTTTTTAAAAGCTTGAATAAGGGACAGTATTTTGGTTATTATGTGATGAATTAATTTGCAATTTTAGATGCTTCCAGCACATTCTTTCACAAGTGAAACCCAAAGCTCCCTTGGAAGACAAGGAAAAACTCCCTGAAATAAACTTAACATGCAAGGAAAAAGGGAAGAAACCATGGGAGAGGCAATTCAAAGGGAGATTCCCTCTCCTCGAATGGTTAGGTGTGCAATCAGAGCTGTAGATGGGAAAACAAATTACAGGAAGAGACAGAAGAGAAGGAATGATGAAGGTAAATAAATTAAATAAATACAATGCTTTGGGTCCTGATCCAGTAAGTCGAAGTATGTGGATAAAATAAGGTATTTGTGACAAATAGAGGCCCTTTGCCGTTCCTTGGTACTGTACAGACTGATGCAAGTACTGACTGATACTTGGAGTGTATGGATTAAGATATACAGTATATCACAATATTTTTGATGCAATACCTTGATGGTCTTTTGAGTAGGTCTGACACACAGCTGACACACAGCTTCGATCTGAAGTAGAATTGGATGATACAATCAAAGAGAATCTTTCATTACCGTTCGCGACTGTAATGTGCCCTTTAAGACCAGGAAAATAGATTATATAAACTTTAATTACAATATTCCAATAAAACTAAATAAACACACTGTATCCCCAAGCCATCACCTTATCTCGCGGCACCTTTTGGTTTTGGTTTGGCTCCTGATAAGTCATCTACCGTAAGAGCGCCTTGATATGTGCTCGTACTCGTCATACAACAAAGACTTCTTTGTGGTTTTGAGGTTGTGCCATTAACACTTAAATTCTGCACTTTTAGTAAACTTTCTATATTTTGTTCTTCATTGGTTGCAGCCTACAGGGGAAAATCATGGCTATAGAAAGCAGTGCATTGTTCGACTCATTCGCAGTTGTGATTAATTATCTGCACGTGTGTTCATTTTATGTCCCTTTAGTAAACAGCATGCACAAATGGGACTAGTTGCACCTGTGTGTGTGTTTCTGGGTGGATAGATATAATACCATATCATGTTTAATGCATCATAATAAAACACGGGTTTGCCCATAATCTCTCCTTTTTATTCACTTAATGGGAAATAAGCTAAGTTATGTTAACTGCGCTTACTTTTAATCTACAATTTGTAAAGAAATTATAATTTAAGGAGTTGGGTTTCTTGTGATTTCTGTTTTCCAATCTGTCTATAGAAAACGTACAGTAAGTGCAGAGTAATGTCCAACTGTTTAATGACTCTATTTATGATCATCTCCTACCTTTCTACAAAAGCTCTTGAGCCACCACCGTTTCAGGCTTGATGGCGTTGCCCTTTGCGCCAACTTCCCAGCCCTCGTAACGCAATTACAGAAGTCAAATCAAATGTTCGCGAGTAATTTCTGCACGTCCTGTCATGAATCTGATACAGAGCATTGTTGTTGGGAGTTCTCACAGACGCGGCTGAACATCGCCGAGAGTGAAGGTGCTGGCAAGGTTTTGCCTTCGATTTTGAATTGCGCCTCCAGGGTGTGAAAAGAAATCACACTATCAAGCTTTCATGTTGGATGAAATGTGAAAGAGTGATTTGATCACAATTTAGGCTCAGTGTCATAACAAGGAATAGGAGAGGAAAGATGATATACCCTATTAGGTGAGATGACTTCCTCGCTCACTCCTTAAAAAGGGCTGAGGAGTGTAAGTAAGAGCAGGGAGGACATGTTGTTAGTGTTTTTGAGCATTCTTTAGTGATAGATGTACAGCACAAGCAGCAGCAAACATCCTCTCTCTCCCTCTCTCTCTCTCTGCCTCTTATTTCTTTCTCTATTTCATGAATTATAACAGTGTTGCATGTCATCATTTCTTACTCTATTTCATGAATTATAACGGTGTTGCATGTCATCATTTCTTACTCTCTTTCATGAATTATAACGGTGTTGCATGTCAGGATTAATAGATAAGTATTCATTACTTTGCTTCATTCACTATATTTCAACATTTCCGATAAGGGAGTGAATGGTGCTATTTTTCCCCCTTTAACTTTCTCTCAGCTTGTGTTCCAGAAAATCATTCAAGAGATTTGTAAAAACCCATCATAGCCATCATGTTTTGTAAAGATAAATGGGGGAGATATTAGTCTCTGGAGAAAGAGACGAACATGAAGTAATCTTAATTCCTTTGGCTTTTCTAGTTTTGAGTAAAATGTCTGGTTTCATCTATAGTAATAGTAAAACAGAAAATTGAACCACAAATGCACAGCAATATATAGTTTATATTTGATCTTTCCTCCAAATTAAATCTTTCTTTCTTTCTTTCTTAGAAAACTCATCTATCAGATGCCAATCCGAAATCGTATTTTCGCATTATTAGTGTTACTGAACAGTGTGTAATTTGATTTGCATCCTCAGATGGGTGTTTCCATCTGTTTCCATTTGAAAGAAGAATGTAATACAAAACACACCGTGAGTTTGCGTTGCTTTATTATGGCTCCTGATGCCTGGAGTTGTTTTATCAGAACAGTTTGATGGCGGTTGTTAATAAGCTTAACCTAAACTCTGGACGCCCTTAGTTGTGCATTTGACAGGTCGGGCGGAATTACACATTGAAGCAGAGTGACACGTGGAGCAACCGCGACCATCCAGGGTTCCATCTTGGGTGGGAGAATGCAATATAGTGTAACCCAGCAGAGCAAGAAAAAAAGTCTAATTTTGCAAATGTAAGGTATGAAACTGAAAATCTGCAGCTATGGCGTTGTAAACACTGGAAAAAGATGCCCACGAGGGAAAGAGATTCAGGCTACTTCCTGCTGTTGAAGCGAGATGTTGTGTCCCGATGTTGTCCGAGATGTTGTGTTTTGTGACAGCAGCAGCATCTACAATAAATGAAGCAAGGAGGACGAGGCAGAAAACAAAGATGATGCACCCGAGTTTGTAGTACAAACCTCCCAGCGAGATGGTGCCAATATCGCTGTGGCTGCTGTGGTGCTTGGAGCTCGTTCGTGCTCGTGGAGCGTCCGCACCACTGTTTGCAGAAAGCTGTGGGTGATGCTCCACACGTGTAACCCTGCCCAACTCCTGAAACACAACTAAAAACTCACTTGCATTCGCTGATAAACGAGGACTCGTTTTGTAATGGCTATCGTGAAACATTTTAGTAGTTTCTGATGCTTTTTAAATGGAAATCTGTGGTTTGCGCAGGTCTTTGCGCTCAGTGTACCATTTAACTGTGACACATTTATATCTTCACTTTGCTGGCAACTTCTCTCTGCTCCAAACCACGCATAAACAAGGATTTGTGATTCTTTTGTTTCTTGAAAGGCCAAGCTTGTTTCTTTTGGCCAATGCTCATACATCCATCTGTTTTTCTCCACACAGAATCTTGGTGTGGTCATGCTTTGGTTACACTGTGTTTGGGCTTTGGTTAAAACAGCAGAGATGTGGTGATACCTAACCCACAGGCTGTGGGATTTTTCAGCCTCCATACCGCTGCTCTCATATCCAAAACTGCCCTTGAATGCTTTGCAGCCGTATTCTGTATTCTACCTGCAGAAACGGATATTTAAAGATGCCTATATTTTTTTGAATTTAGCAGCACTTTGCATAAAATGCAGTCATTTAAATGTTTCGGTACATTTATCCAAGTTAATTGGCTAATTGAAAGCAACGGGTTGAGAAGTGTGTCTGTAAAGTCATGTACAGGCTTTTTCCACAACTAATTGTTATTTATCCTAAAGGGCCTTGAAACACTAATTTATTCTCCCATTAGTAAAAAAAAGAAAGAAAAAAAAAGAATTAGCTGCTAATTTATCTGTTCTACAGGACACCGACTAGCCAAAGGAAATGTTTTTCCCTGCACCAGTGAACACACCATACTAATGATTTTAAATTGTAAACAGCTGCCGCATTCAAAATTAATAACACATTTTGGAACATTGGACTTGGTGTTTAGTGCTTTTTGGCAGCGCATGCAGTGCGTCGTCCCTGCTGTTGAGAGTTTCGCAAAATGTACAGTTGAATTCCAATATTAGTGGGTCAGTTGTAATTCAGTCAAATGGTCTTCACCGCTGCCATCAGCGAATGCCCCATGTCAGGGCGATATTTCTGAGCAACAGGACATCATAGCAGTCTGCTCGCATTTCTGTTCCTCTTCTTACAAGTAGAGCATTCAAGAAAGCTGGATTTGTTTTTAATCAAGGACATTTGGACATTAATAGGCATTAACAGACCATTTTGTGCAAGTATTCAGATTTTTAATACTTCAAAACGACACTAAGATCGAGATTTTCAAGAAGGTATAGCTGCCTACGATTGTAAAGTGATGGACAAAAGTGTTTATTTTGTGGATAAATATTGAAATCTGGGCGGAAATCTAATTATAAACATTTTAATTGTTCATTTTGTACGTACTGTGAGGAACTCTGGCACATAATGTTTATCTCCTCAAAGCAGGAAATGCAGAACACTTAGTGGTATGTGGGTAGAATCAAATCCAGGTGGAAATTGGATTAACCACACTGGTTCCTTTAAAACAAAATTGGAGATTATTTGAAGAAAAAAAAACTGGCAACGAGCATTAGGTACATCTGAAACGGTTAAAATAGTGTTTTATTCCATATCTGTCCACTGTAGTGAGCACCATGCATGGGTTAAAGGGAATGTATGTCCACTACACATCTCAGTTAGATCAAACACACTGCAAGTCATTTGAATATAAGATTAAGCACATAAAAAGCAGAAACATTATATAACTTCTGTAATTCACATTTAGACATCACAATCAACAACAACACAACTTCCAGACGAGACTTCTATCAGATATCCTGCATTGAAAGCATATCTGATCACTCTAATTACAATACAGAATCACTTGGCAAACAGAACAACCAACACATTTGAATCCCATTTACCCCCCGGCCCCCCCAAAAAATGCAAAATAGAACAAAAACAGAAGATGAAGAGACAGGAAGCCAGCACACAAGAGCCAAAATCAGTTTGCTCAAATGTCTGATTGCGGATCAGCCATTTCTTTAGTTACGCAGTGACTGAACTGTAATTGATTTGTCTCTCGCATGCCAGCATCGAAGCCTCAGTCTTGAGTGGCTTGAACAGAGGAGGCTGATCGAGAGAGCGCTTATGTGCTAAGATGTTTCATATGTTCTCGCTAAATCAACACAGGAGCTAGTAGCATATGAGTCAAACAAATCCAGACTACTGGAAGGTCTCAGCTGAGAAAAAAATCAACATCTGCTTTTTGCATCAAATCCCCTTTATGAATTCTGTTAAGGTAGCCTTCTAAACGTTTCTACTTTCGAAAGATTATCATTTCAAAAGCAAATACTCCGCCACAAACATCTGTTGATGTAAGTTCATCTCTCAAGAGCTCAGTTCTTCTTGGACTCATTTTTATATCTGACTTTTCTCTCATGTGCTACTCATGTTATGGCCCTTTATACTGCGGCGTCTGCTAAATTAGCTCCTACTCCAAAACTGTGAATCATGATCGATGAGTAATATCACTTATGATCCCTGCAAGTTTCTTTCTGCATTTTCTTGAAGTGGAAGTTGCATGAAGCAACATGCAATCATGATAACCTCGGTATTACCTGGCCCATGTCCAGTAGCATGGTTTTAGTTAGAAAGGAGCATGTGGAAGGGATGATAATGGTTTACGGTAAAAAGCCACAGACAGCAGCGCTCTGTATAATTTCCTGGGCTGTCAGCATCAGAGGCGTCACACAGAGCGCAGTGCTTGTCCTCAGATTTTTAGGTGATAGTTAGAAATATGAGTCTGTCTAATAGCAATTAGAAATGTGAAAGTTAAGAAAATTCAGTCCCAAAGTTTTCAGTAAACTTCGTGTATGTTCATTGTTGGATGCAGTCATGGCTCAGAGGGATGATTTTGTACGAGGAGACTCACCTCTGATCACATGACGTGTCATAAGTATGAGAAAATTGTGCTTTTTTTCAGGTGAGATGGAGAGCATGAACTGAAGTGCAGTGAAAACTGAGACGTTCTTTGGCACAGAGAGGGACATGTTGATACAAAAGTTGCTCATTCATTGGTGGTGTATCACACTGCTGCCATTGTTAGTGTTCTCTCTTTATTTGGGTCTGTTTCATGGACATCATTTTAAAATGCGTCTGACTGCTAGGTCTATTTCAGACTATTTCAGTCATTGGAGCCCTTTTGGTCAAAAGTTTTTGGACCTGTGAAGACCTTTATCCAAGATATTCATTAAAGTGTCTGTAAAAGGTTTTCTGTTCTCATTCCAGTGTCTGTCCTCCTCTGACCCATCCATGCTTACAAACACGTTTCACCAT
>OMOW01066185.1:0-10536 GCA_900312555.1 Lamprogrammus exutus
AGAAACTGATCTCTATTTGGGTGTTAGAGAGTGTCTCTCTCTCTCTCTCTCTCTCTCTCTCTCTCTCTCTCTCTCTCTCTCTCTCTCTCTCTCTGTGTGTATGTGATACACACTGTAACAACACCGAAAGTCTGAAATGACGGCACCGCCTGGTTTAGGCTGGAGCCACCTTTATGTAAAGCGATCTGAGAAAAACTCCTCCAGTATTAGGTTTGAGAAAATCAATAACACGTCTTTACATCTTCTACCGAGATCACGCCAACAAAGGGATGAATGGTTATAGTTTATGTTTAATGACAATGTTCCTGAAAACATTGGTAAAACTCTACAAGTGTGTTCCAACCACTTTCATCCCAACGTTTTTGTTAAAATGGGACAGTACAACGCTGGATTTCGCTCTAAGTTGATTCCGGCTCTATTCCAGCTCTACGTCATTCTACAGACTTAGAATTGGTGAGTATTGACATTGTGCTCAGGTTGGTAGCCTGAAGTACAATAAAACTATCTTAGTGCCTGGCTAACGTGTGTGCCTACTCTTAGATTATGTGTATTGCTTGATTTGCGATGTTGGTGTCGACATTGCTTTTTAAAATATGAACATGAAATTTCACACTGCAAAGGTCCAAGACAGAAAATGTTCTTATTCCACCGCTGTTTTTATAAAAGCATGATGTGCCTCTATCATTCCTGCTGCAGTAGCACTGTGGTGTCTGAGAGCAGCTGAAAGCAGCTAACAACAGTGTTTAATTTCATAATTAGTAATCATGAAATGAAAGAGAAAAAGCGTACACAGGACGTGCAGATACAGACTGTATTGAGACGAACTGGATCACTAGTATTCATTTAGCCACTGCTTAGCTTCTGGCTACAACTGGGCTGAGAACTGGCAGCTCACTGTCTCAATCATGGGGGTTGTACAGGTTTCCATTCAAATGAGACCGCTTAGTTTTATTAGTCCACCTTCACTGTTGATCATTGCAGTACAACATTTACCAGTGTCAGACAATCAAAACCATATTTGTAACATTTTTGATTTCGCAGAATGTTAGATATTTCAATGATATAACGATCTCTGAAGGACTATACCTGTTATTTAGTTAATAAATGTGGTCGCCTTAATGTTGAGTTATTATGCTGAATGTGATTGTCTTTTGTTTGACGTTTTTGTGTTCTTATGCTCTATTAGTTAACCCGGTAGTTAAATTGCTCACTGCACGTTACCTTTTCTGTTACAACTTCTGACTGTAGGCCAGTACATAGCAAGAATGCAGTGTGAGGCATGTTGCCTGCCAGACTAACCCTCCAGAGAAAGCAACTGTTGCTGCCCAGCTATCTATGAGCACCCTGGGAGCTCATATACAGCATGATATGAATAACAGAATCACTGTGGACCTTCTTATCTTGATTTATATAAACCTATGTGGAGATGGTCCATGATAGTTGTCAGGGGATTATCATCATATTTGTGAATTTCAAAATGTCAATACAATGGGGTGGAGGAATGAAAAAAGGTTTCAAAAAGAAGTTGCCAGCAATATAAAGATCCTCAAGGAGTTGTAAAGGCTTGGCTTTTTAGTAAGTTATCTTATCGAAACATTTAAGAAGACATCCTCATACTTAATTCATCCTTTTTTAGTTATAATTTGGAATCTCATCTGAAGGGTTATTTCCATTTTATTTATTATATATTCTAATTATATCACTCTGCAGCATGACACTTCTTTTCTGTCATTTATCCAGTCACACAGGATCTCTTTGGAAATAATTCTTACGTTTTTTATCTGGACAAATTAAATTATGTTTTGTGCAGTATTTATAATTTGTCAGTAATGCAATTACATTCTATATATCAGCCTATCTTCAACTGTTTGTGATGTTATTATGTAATAATTTTGAGCTCAATCCATGACATTGCTCTCACCAAATCCATTTGTTTTGTCAGTTGTCCAGGTGTCCTCTAATGTATCCTGCACAGAGGTCGGTGTTTGCACCTCCCCGGTTTCCTTTCTGACTTCTACACCCATCAGACCACCATCCCAGAGACGTCCTCTCATGGAGGATGATGAGGAGGACCTCACAGGTGTTGTGCCTGTTGACTCAATGTACCACCCTGAAGACTCTGCAAGTGTCATGGAGGAATCAACAGATGCCCCCCAGCAGCCACCTGGTCATTCATCCTTTCCTACATTCTTTACTATGTTAAAAACAGCTATCACGGCTACCTGGCCTGGCGATTTTCTGGGCTTAGAAGACATTCATATGGACATATGTTACAAATTAAGATCATCTCTTATTTTTCATTTATGTATCTTTGTTCTTTATATAATGATATTGGTTGTTTCTCTGTCCATAAAGCTCCCATCTAATGTCCTTTTTTCTGGGGGAAAATATTAACATGTATATATGATAGGTATTGTTGTTGGTCATTTCTTGGTCTGATGTTGTTGAAGGTTGTTGAATTTTCTAAAATGTATTTGGTGGTACAAACATAAACTGGCATGTAATTCCTTCCAGTGTTGTAAGTATGAAATACTACATTGAATACAAATAGACATTTATTAGTATTTACTGTTGACTTTCCCTCAGCCATAAAGGTCCATAATCTGTTCTGTATACGTGGAATTCATTCTGTAGGGAATAAATGTTCAGGCAGACAGACTGCAGGCCAGGATGGTACAGCAAGGAAGATTTTCCACCTAGTTTAATCTGTGTGTTTAAGGTAATAATAAATAATGATGAAACGAAATAACGAAATAACGAAACGAAATAATGATGAAAAGAAGTTCCATTTGATTTGACAATTATTTATTACAAAATCAAAAATTTTAAAAATGTTAAAAGGAAAAACATTAATGACAAATCAAAGAGAGCAGCATACCAATACCAATACCAACCATACCAATCTCCCTGCAAACATTTTTGCTTTCTGTAGGCATTTTGATGCAATTGTCACATGTACACCTAGCAGGTGTTGGCATGAAATTGTATTTGGACTGGACTGCACTTATGTAGTGCTTGTATCCAAAGCGCTTTACAGTTAGTGCCTCACATTCACCCATTCATACACTGATGGCAGGGGCAAACCATTCAAGGAGTCAATCTGCACATCAGGAGCAGATAGGGGTTCAGTGTCTTGCATCCAGCCAGGACACTTTGAGCCTGGAATTGAACCAGGAACCTTCTGATCCCTAGACGACTGCACTACCTCCAGAGCCATGCCGCCCTGTATTTGTTGAAACACCATCAAGAACACATTTATCCTTACTCAAAGGTACATTGTGTAAGGAACAATAGAGATGCCTTTATCAGTAATGCAATTACACCTTCAAATCACACAAACGGCAAAATTACAAATGTCTCAGTTTTTCCAAATATAATTTATAATACACAGGATGAGCTTTGAACGAACGCATGGGAAATACACAATATATGCACACGTTACTGACAAAACTGTAAATTAAACCGTACTCTCAATATAAATTCAGACTATTCAGAGCAAGTGTCTGAGACATACATAGTGGTGTCGTGTCTAATGCCCATAACAATTTATGAAACTGACAATACTGTCAATGAAATGGGGTTCTCAATGCATTAAAACTACTCAGAGTATTGCGAATACCAAATTGCACTCAGGATACAAATAACAAGACAACGTTAGCTTGGCTATCATGGCTAACTATGTCATTTTGGACACAAGATGGAACACAGTATAGTCATAAAGATACAAGCTTCCCCTGTGGACACATCCTGCTGCATCCTTGTTTGAGGTAGCACAATGTCTTCCTCCAGCTCAAACATGTAAGCATCGCCACCATAGCACCTCCATTGCATTCACACACAAAAAACAAGTTTTAGAGCTGTTGCCACAACAACCTAACAGCGTTTGGTTACCCCCTTTCCTACGCCCTCCCCCACAATGATAAAATCAATCAGAGCCGTGGCTCATTTGCATATCATGCTTACTACCCCGCCCACCCAAACAGCTGGTTTAGACAATTGGCACAGTGAAGGGATGAGAAAAGACTGCAAAAGCTGGGTTTGTGTGGATTTTTCTGTCAATCTTCACATGCTCGATTTACAGACCACATGGAACTATACTACTTTGCTAATATTGAGCATAATATGGGACCTTTTCCCCAAATGGAGGTGTGTTTGCTGTAATCCGCGATTTAGACTTGGGACTTTAGTACTTTTTCATTATGCGTGGTCCTCTCCGGGAGTGAGCTGTGGTCACTCCTATTTAACTGTCTGATATGTACTAGAATACTTTTCGTAGCTGAAAATTGTGATGCTTGCAGCCTAACACACTAACGCAATGACACTGGCCACTGCCACTACTGTACAGAGTATAGCTGAAAAAATGGCCACATTTTATAATGATTTATTTAACATTCATAGTGTTCACCAGCCACTGTGTGCATGTCTCCATGACAGTGAGAAGTGTGTGCAGTAGAGAAATAACTCTTACATTGCTGATAGAGATTTTATTGTTTATTGATCATCCCTGATCTCGGCCAGTTCCTTTAGTTTCTCTGCTTTTGTGAAGGGAACTTATGGAAATATTTACGGTTGTTTGTCTCTCTCTCTTCCTTGCTGTGTCCATTTTTTCATTCAGATTCTAAATGGAGAACATAGATAAACACAAACATATTTATTTTCAGGGATATCAATTTCTTCACTCAGTAGGCCAATATATGTTAATTAAAGGTTGTCTTATTCTTATTTTAGAACACCGTAATGTTCAATGTGCATCAGTGCCCACACATCAGTCCACTTTTCCTTTACTTCAGGTTTTTGGAGGATTAGAGGCAGGTGCTTGTTTTAAAGAGAAGGACTGGACTCATTGGAAAATCTCTTTCCCAGAAAGCTGAATACCATACAATCCTGGCAATCTCAGAGGCATGGACTGGACCAGGCTAATTTTGTTAACCTGAATGTGCTGTCTAGAAATGGAACTACATGCCTGCACAGTGCATCTCTGAATATGTACTTTTTTTAATGATACGATTTAATTGAAGGAAAATCAATGAAATATGGGAAAGATTTAAATGGAATTTGGGGAAAAAATAAAAATACAGTTTGGAGTAGAACAGGACTTTAATCTCTTCTTAGTGTATTGATCCACATGAAGAACCCCACAACCCCCACATTCAGCCCATTGGATTGAACGCTGAATGAATTCTGTCTGGTAATCTGAGTAAATTGTCAGTTGTAAGATTGTAGCTCTGGCATGCTTCGATCTAACCTTGTTGTGCCTGTGTGTCTCCCTGCACACCTATGTCTTTGTGGTAGGGAAAAATAAGGAGAAGAGGCCAAAGGTGGCTGAGGAGGGTCGTTGGAGAAGAAATGCTATTCGTCTGAAAGAAGAGTACACTGTGGAGATGGTGGTGGTGGCAGACTTCGACATGGTGCAGTACCACGGCACCGAGGCAGCACAGAGGTTCCTCCTCACTGTTATGAACATGGTAAGAGGTCAAAAAATTTCACAACTACAAACACAACTGCTAAAGACTCCTGAAGTGTATGGCTGGCCCCATGTATGGCTTTAAAGACACAAGTATTTGCTGTTTTTTCTCATTGAGTTTTCGATATGTCCTGTTTTTACTGTATAGGATTTGATTTTCAACAGCAGAGATTACAACAAGTGCTTTCAACCTGGGACACCAATGGGCTCTTGTTTACATTTATTTTTTCCTGGTAATGATAAACAGCGATAAGCTATCAGACACATCAATCATGTGGGGATTATAGCCAATCACATGCAATTTTCAACATGTCCATGTGTGTCTGCTGTATGAAATAAATTATGATCTAAAATGTTTAGAGTGATAGAGTGGCATTTTATTATCACTGAAATGCTTCAGTATGTTTTCCACAGTACTAGGAGTGAGTAAGAAGTGAATGCATATCTTCTTTTGCTTTTAGTGTTTCACTGGAATTGATTTGGTTACCATGTGCGGCTGAACACAACGTGGATGCGTGTCAGTAACTTGTGCATTAACAGAGGCTAAGTTACACATTATTTCTAATGTCTACATATTTCTAGGTCGATTGCAGGCCAAGCTACTTTGTTTACAAAAAATACTCCAATAAGTAATTTTTTACTTGAGTACCAAACTTTGAGTACCAAAAGTATTTGAAAATCAGCAGTGAACTAATGTGATATTCTGGGAGAAGGTAATCCACTTTGTGTTTTTTAGTCAAACACAGTTTCAGTTTTTTGTCTTGAAGTTGTTTTGGAAGGTGCCCATTAAAGTGTGCATGTTAATTACGTACGATAGCAGATTAGCATCTTTTCCGAAACCACAGATCCACAGGAAGAATTTTGTGTCAGACACACATGATGAATAAAGGCTCATTTGTCAAACTTTTACACACATGAACTCAAAATATGCTTGTTGTCATGACAGGTATATAATAAATAAAGGGTGTCGTCAGAAGAATGACTATTTCTCTCTGCTCTTTGTTTTTCTGATTAATGTTTTTCTGATTAAAAGGCACTAAAAACCTGTGCTCTTCCAATGCAGGTCTACAACATGTTCCACCACCACAGTCTTGGAGTCAGGATCAACATTCGTGTCACCAAGCTGGTGTTGCTCCACAACCGCCCAGTAAGCCTAACCTTTGTCCCTCTTTGTCCCTGCTTTAACTAACAGTTGTCCTGACCAACCTGTCAGCAGATGTTAGCACACCACCCAGTCTCTGTGTGTGTGTGTGTGTTTTGCTATTTAATATCCTGTCCTGAGGATTTGGACTTTTCTGAAAGACATCTTAGCCATTGGGTGTCATGTTGCCTTTCCAATTTTTTTCATATATTTTAATGCAAAACACATGGAGGAAGTCTTCAATCTGCCCTCAAAACTTGTTTCAGCTGTTTTCCTGTCTTCATACTGTCACCTAGAAAGGTCATTCAACTTTTGAAATACTCACTTCACCATCAACTACTTCCAGTGGAAGACAATTTTGCTATCATTTAAAGCTTTTGAGAAAATTTGTTTAAAGAAATCAAGATTTTTCACCTCTTTGAAACCTAACTAGTTCTACACACTTTCAGCTAGAAATCTACTTCTACATGTTCATCTGAGATGAGACATTACGGGGTGTCAACAGAATTTTCATATTTTTCATACTGAAATATTCAACCTCGTTTACAGGTTTTCAACTTGTTCCCTATGTTCCTATTCAAAAGGAATGGAGAAAATCTTTCAACTGCCCTCAAACCTTATCTTTTAGCTCCTTTCCTTTCTTCAAACTTTCACCTAGAAATGTCATTCAATTTTCATATCTTTCATACTTATTAAATATTCATCTGTGTCCACACATATTTTTAAACTTTTTTCATATTTTCCAATATCAGATGATTAAATATCTTCAAACTGCCTTCAAAACGTATCTTTCAGCTCTTTACCCTTCTTCATCATTTCATTTAGAGATGTCATTCAACTTTTGAACTACTCACTTGATCTTCAGCTATTTCTAATGGATCCTGGTTTTTCCTATCATTCGTAGGATCTGAGAAAACGCAAGTGCTGTGGCAATTTACAGTTTAAACAGCCTTTGTCATATGAGGAATGAGACAACTTCTCTCACAGGAATACTGCGGTTTATTAATGCTTGAGCATGGCACAGAAGTCAGCAAAGCTAAGCGAGTGAGCCCTGATCAGAGGGGTCATCTATCTTTTATTACATACAGCAGTGAATCACACATTCTTGTCCGAGACAATACCTCTCACCAAATGGGTTTCGGTGAAACTGTACTCCTTCTTATATGCAGAGAGCTCATTAGCAGTTTCTACTTTTACATACTATGTTTTATGCCCTCATATGCACATGAGCAGAGTTACACAAGTTTTAAAATTTTTCAATTCAGCCACTCTGAAACTAACAAGTTCTATACATTTTCAGCTAGACATTAGAAACAAATTGTCCTTTGAACAGTATGCAATCGGCAATCAGCAGTCACCCCCGCAGTTTCTTCAGAAACTGTACTTTTTAGTCATTGTTATTATTACACCCATTTTTTGGCTTTCAACTGCTTCAGCACATTTCAACCAAGAAACTTCAAACCAATTCCACAGTTTTAATTCTAACTAGAACACAATTGGCCATCAACCCCTTTTTCATAACTTTCATACTTTCTGAAACATTCAAATTTGAAAAATTCCAAAGTCCTATTCAAATGAATGGAAAATAATTCAAATTTCCCAAAGTTCCACCTCTTCCCACTCCTTCATACTTTGACCTAGAAATTTAATTCCACTTTTAGAATACTCACAAAACCTTCAGCTACTTCCAGTGGAAGCCAATTTTCATTCATAGATTCTGAGAAAATGAAATTAAAATTTCACACATTTTCACTATTTTTGAAAACTGCCACTCTTTGAAATCTAACTAGTTCTACATGCTTTCAGCAATATACTTCAAACCAATTTTAACATGATCATCAGAGTTGATACATTACAGGGTGTCAACAGAAATTTCATATCTCTCATACTTTTTGAAATATTCATCCTTGTTTACACGTTTTTCAACTTGTTCCCTATTTTCCTATTCAAAAGGAATGGAGAAAAACTTTCAACTGCCCGCAAACCTTATCTTTTAGCTCTTTTACTCTCTTCAAACTTTCACCTAGAAATGTCATTCCACTTTTGAAATACTCATGAGACCATTAACTATTACCAATGAAAGGCAATTTGTTCATTCATTCATAGATTACTATCGCATGATCACAATAAATATCTCAAATTTTCACATTCTTTCAAAAGTGCCACTCTTTGAAACCTAACTAGTTCTACAAATTTTCAGTTAGAAACTTCAAACCAACTTTGAAAGTTGGAACTTTATATGATGTCAAGAAAATGTTCATATCTTTCATACTTTTTGAAATATGAATTTGTGTTTACACACTTTAAAAAAAAGTCATCATATTTCATATTTTCCAATACCAGACTATAAAATATCTTCGAACTGCCTTCAAAACTTAGCTTTCAGCTTTTTACATTTCTTCATAACTTCATTTATAAATGTCATTCTTTTTAAATACTCACTTGATCTTCAGCTGTTTCTAATGGATCCTGGTTTTTCCTATCATTCATAGAATCTGAGAAAACACAAGTTTTAATGTTTTTTTCAATTCAGCCACTCTGAAATCTAACAAGTTCGATACATTTTCAGCTAGACACTTGAAACAAATTGTCATGGCCTTTGAGCAATATGCAATGGGCAATCAGCAGTCACCTCCGCAGTTTCTGAAAAAACTGCACTTTCTAGTTGTTATTATTATTCTGCCCATTTTTTGGCTTTCAATTGTTTCAACACACTTCATCCTAAAAACTTTGCGACTTTAAAACACAATTGGCCATCAACCCCTTTTTCATGACTTTCATACTTTCCGAAACATTCAACTTTGAAAAATTCCAAAATCCTATGAAAATGAATGGAAAAAAATCTTCAAATTTCCCACAGCTCCACATCTTCCCACTCCTTCAGACTTTGACCCTAGAAATGTCATTCCACTTTTAAAATACTCACCCAACCTTCAGCTACTTCTAGGGGAGCCAATTTTCCCTACCATTCATAGATTCAGAGAAAATGTAATTTAAACAATTTCACAAGTTTTCACATTTTTTTGAAAACTGCCACTCTTTGAAATCGAACTAGTTCCACACACTTTCCGCTAGAAACTTCAAACCAACGTTCACATCAGAGTTGATACATTACAGGGTGCCAACAGAATTTTCATATCTTTCATACTTTTTGAAATATTCAACCTTGTTTGCACGTTTTTCAACTTGTTCCCTATTTTCCTTTTCAAAATGAATGGACAACATCTTCTAACTGTTTGAAAGCTTGTCTTTCAGCTCTTTTAACTTATTCATACATTCTCCTAGAAATGTCATTCATGTGGACGTATGCATGCACACGCTCACACACACATGCAAACATGTACATGCATTCGTACATGCATACACACACATACACACACACAGAAAAATACAAAAACAGACACAAAAACACTTGCACTAATATACACGCACATGTATACACACAGCCATGCCCTGGCAACAATATCGTAAAACCATAGCTGGTGCCCAGAACACCATAGCAACTGCCCAAGCAACCACCCCAAATATCATAGCAACCTCCCAGAACACCACAGGAACTGCTCGAGCAACCACCCCAAACAGCAGCATCCACTCAGAGCACCATAGCAGCCTCAAACACCATAGTAACCTGCTAGAACACCATAGCAATCCCCCTAGCAACCACCCCAAGCACCATAGCAACCTGCCAAAACACCATAGCAAAGGCCCAAGCAACCACCCTAGTCAGCAGCACCCACCCTAGCAACCACTCTGAACACCATAGCAACTGCTGTATCAACCACCCTGAACACCATAGCAACTGCACCGAATGCATGTGGAAAACCATACCATCCACCCTAGCAACGACTTAGGACAGATAGCAATTATCTCTTCAAATCAAATCAAATCAAATTTATTTGTATAGCCCAATACCACATACAATGTCTCAAAG
>OMOW01066265.1:1477-11952 GCA_900312555.1 Lamprogrammus exutus
AATCTATGTGCCTCCTGGATACGTTTCACAGGCATGACGTCTTACACAATTTCCATTTACACACCAAGTGGTAACCACCCCAACCATTTCCCTCGCTATCTTGGAACGCCAAGAGCCCATCAGAGCGAATCCAAGCCTCATGGCCACCCACAAACCTATCATTATTACATTGCCACCGCCACTGACCCCTAGGGGGCTCTCTCTCTTTCACTGCCTGTCTGTCTCTCTCTGAGTCAGTCTTTCTCTCTTACACACACACCTCCCTCCCCAGAGGTTCAAAGGCTTGGAGTCACAGAATACCTGTGGTGCTCACCTGTGCTGGCACTGCCTAGCCACTCATTACCGTGTGGTTTCAGGAGGCTTTCCAGTTACCACCTGAACCCACACAAAGGCCCTTGGGTAACTCTGTCTGTTTGATGTCAAGGACCTGTCATCTGAGGGTGGGCTGGCAGGGAGAGGGGGGCTGCGGGTAAGCCACAGACAGACAAAAAAAAACTATTTGGGTTTTATCTCGTTTGAAGTGCGAACAGAAATGGCTTCCCTGACAGCAAAATGAGAGGGCAGAGCACAGAAATCTAAATTATTCTTAAAAGGCTCCGACAACAAGTGACAGTGAATTTGGTGTGTGTGAGCTGGGTGCTTAAACAGCGACGTCAAGTTGACACATTTGCTACTTAGTGATGCCAATTTATTTTCATGTAAATATGCCACGGTCATCACTACCACTGCCACCGTGATCCTACAGAGAAGGATTGTTCTTGTTGGGCAGGTAAGAGAGCCGGCCGACGCTTCACCAGACCCAACTGCACTTACGATTCCAAAAAGTTGCCTGAGGAAACATGACGAGGCACCTTTTAAAGCTATTTACACGGACGTACCAAGTCTGCCTGACATACTCTGAAGCATATGGCTAAAAGGTTTGATGTTTGTCCAAGGAGACTTCTCGAACTTGGCCGTAACAGACACAGTATCTGGCGTTGCAGCTGTGGCCATTTTGTGGGGACACAAATTCTGTCCAAAACCTCTTCAAAGCGGTTGTTGAAATGAAGACACAAGCGACTCGAACGAAAGCTCGATCACAGTAATCCACTTGATCCAAGTTTGTTTTCTGGCGTCCCTGTGGAACGTGATATCTTCACGGGAGGATTCCTGAAAATTGCCACGAAAGAGAGAGCAAACTGTGCTGCTAAGAAAGCCTCGCATTGTTTTCAGAAGTTGTCGACTCCGGCGCTGTTGTCCGAGCTCGTTTTTTCCACAATGAGCATTCCTCCGCAGAAGTGGATTTAGGAAAGAATTAGCATGTGATGGTGACGGTTGCTTAGCTTGGCTCAAATGTCTATGAAGAGAGCGATAATGGGGATTCTGTGTGGCTTATTTCTAAGCCGGGACACCTTTGGCCCTGGCAAAACACAGTGGTCGCCATAGTTACTTTGCAATTTCACGCGGAGTGCTGGATCGCGGTAATCGATTCTCTCCCCCCCCTCTCTGGCACTCACAGCCAGCTGCTGTCTCAGTGTTGATGCTGCATAGTCAGTCCAAATTAGGCAGAGTTGCTTTGTACCCTGTGGACTTGGGGGTGGGTGGGGGACTTGAAGAGCTGTGATGGCGGGCTGAAAGGCAAGATGGAGCACCGCGGCGTATTCATGCCGCAAATGTAGATTTTTCCTTTTTTTTCTGAGGAGGAGAAAAGACCGAGTGTGATGGAAGGTGGGAGGAAATGTGTCGGAAAGTTTCTCAGAGGGAGAGAGGCCTCAGTGTGTGAGTCGCACCGGCGACACCTCCAGCCTCAGCATGGCCTGATTACAATGACAAAGTAAGCGAGCGAGCTGGCAATCTTGCTTCACTGGGTGAGGGTGGAGGAGGGGTGGGGTTCGTGAGGCACAATGGGGAGCTGCTTTTGGAGGCAAACTTGCATTTGGGATTGACGCTACGATGGGCAGATCCTACAGCTGAACCGACTGGCCACTCACAGACAAAGACTTCCTTGGTGGAGGAAGATCAAAGCATTTTTTTTCACATTCAGGACGCTGCCTCTCGTTTGTCCTTTGGGCTTCAGCTCTATAATTCAAGAGCACACAGGAGATTCTGATGCAAATGCATAAACAATCCAGATAAATGTCTCACGAGTGTGGAAGTCAACTTGGAGAAAGGCATGCGGGCCAATTTTACACGACTTTAAACCACTGAGTAAGAACACAAGATGGGGACATTGAAGTAAGGATTTCTACATGACGCAGAAAAAAGGAATTCTGCGAATATGACATTCAGACGGCATCACAGAGGAGTGATTTCAGTTCACTTGGGGCAAATCTGTAGTTTAATCTTCAGTTGCATGGGCATCATTACTCAACGCAAAGTTTATGTTTCAAAAATGGTCCCGCACACTGAACCTTCTGGCCTGGAAGCAGAGGAAACAAGCCCTTAGAATTCCATATCAATGGATTCATGTGTTATTGCAGCCTGGGGTAACAGCGAGGCCGATAATGGTCTGGTTATTTTATCTGCATGAAGCCATTCCACAGTGATATATCACCAATGGCTCACATGTGCAGGCCCACGGCCATTTTCGTGAAATCTCAACGGTTAGGGAAACACAGGAGATGACATTCCAAACCCCAAAGTCAGAGTCACGCGATATGGCGATATGGCGATATGGATGATACCTCTCCTTGGTGCGAGGTAGTGTGTTTAATCACAACAAAAGACATACACCAGATGCTCCATAAAATACCTTCACCATCGAGAGGGAAATTCGTTCTGTTCTTCTCCAGTTTCACCTCCTGACAGCTCAAAGTGAGAGCTGCACCTTCGAGATGCACTGTGGGAACTTTGCAATCGTCGCTGGAAGTAATTCATGTCCGCAAAGCAAGCATCTGCGGACGTTTGAGATGTTACCTCTTGTGAGGAACCCAGCGCACTCACTCTGCAGTGATGTCACCGGGCTGACAACGACCCACCCTGGGCCGTGCCTATAATTATCCCCCCGCCCCCCCACAGCCTCCCACCATCCACTGATAACTGAGGCTAAGTGCTATGTGGATGCCGGCACATTTTTGTGGACCAGGATGTTCCGCTGGCATGGCGCCCGCTGGTGTTTTACAAAGCTCGACGCTATGAACACGAGTTTCTTCACTTACAGGCTGATGGATGGTTCCTCCTCATGCATGATAGATATTACTACGACTACTGCATTGCTGTTAGATCATTATGAAATTCCAAAACAAATGTAAATATATGCGTACATGCACACCATACTCAGATGAAGCCGAATGCAAAGTAAGATGGATACATGGGTAGAACTAATGCCATTCCATCGTTCCCTGAATATTCATGACCCGCTGCTTAATCGGCTTATGAGTTTAAGCACGCCAGGTGAGGAAATGTATGCGCAGGATGCTTGCGCCGATTAGAGGCCAATAGATCATCAAACAAATTGATTGTTTAATCTATTTCATATAAGAGATGACTGATTCATTAAAAATGCATTGCCTACATCGGAGTAGAATTGCAGCTTTGACGTGCATATAAACAAACTGACTCATTGAATCTAACTGTAAGTGTAGATCTAAGTCAATCGTTTCTTTTTGAATGTATTACAAACATGAGGAAGAACAAGCTTAGGCAAGCGACAAACATGCACTGCTGTTGCTCATGCAGACCACTCGCAGAAAACGATGCTACTTACAATCTCTCAAGGGTTGACAATCCGATGAAGGATCCATTTTTAAGTTCTTGAATCTTGTTGTTGCTTAAAATTCTGTGGAGGGAAACATAAATATGCATTAGCAAGGAAAAAGAACACGACCATCGAACAGGACAGTGAAGTGTGTGTGCTGAGTCATGTGTTTCCCAGCTATTTTCATACACGAATCCTGCTTACGCAGTCCAAAACGTCAGCCAGGAATGTGTGTTAATTAAACTTCTGAAAGTGTATCCCAGAGAATCGCTTTTCACAACAAGTGGGACGGTGCCAGCGCTGCGACTTGTTGACAGGTAACAATATTAAGTCTTGCGCCGTCCTCGACACACACTCCTGGCTTTCCAGTCACGGAGCAATCCCCCGCTGCCAGGAAGAGATCAGAGGAAAAACAACTTGATCCTGAGCCGAGTGTTTGCTTTCATGTTAAATTGGCAGCGGGCGAGCCCTCCTCAAACAGGTCTCCAAATGAGACGAAGTGGAATCTTTCCGCCGAATCCAAAATGCTTTAAAGGGTAAACGTATCATAACCCCGCACGCTACAGCATTAATGACGCACCTGCAACTCTGCCAGCCCATCTCCGACAACAACTTGAAGTGAATGTGCTGATATAGGTATGTGTTTGATCACATTGGGTGCTGCATATGAGCCATTCAAACACATGCTACTGTACGGAGAGAATTCACCTGTATTCTTACATGTAAACAACACAAGCGCCATTGAGAAAGTCATTTTAAACCGCAAAAACAAACAATTTGAGAAATCCTTCAAGTTTGGATTTGTGCATACTACATGTTTCTCCCACAGGCCAAATTCCCTGCGTGCAAAGCAACAAACTGGAGCTCCACCTTCACTCCAACGTGTCACTGGGAGTTCTTGTCTTCAAAACTACGCCCAGAGGGTCTGGTAAATCAATAGCCATGTTAACCCCCGGCAGAAAACCAAGCAGGGGCTTGCGGTTAGCGTGTGTTTTTGGCTAGTAGGGAGGGGATGTGGTGGGTGACATACATGCTACCCACAAGCCGGGGCCAGATTGGAGTCATTACAGGGTGTTGAGGGGTTGTTTTATTACAGGGTTGGACAGTGGAGACTCATTGGAGATTTGTTGCTTGGCACAGTGCCGCTCAGAGAGAGAGTGCACACACAAACAGTCCCTGTGTGTCGCAGCTCGCGTTCTTGCAGGCTTTCCTGGCTTCCGAATGCTGGAAAGGCAGATGTTAAAATGTGCGTGATGGACAACGGCTGCAAACGCAAACGCCGTCTGCACGCACGAGCTGATGATGTAGGCAGAGACGGCAGGACTTCCAACCACGTTTATGGTCACAGGGATCTCATTATATTGCAGAATATTTGGCATGCCGACGCGTCACTGCCATCGTATGACATCGGGATGGGACTCGACCACAAAGGTTGTTGTGAGCGAAGGGAACATGCCATTCAATCAATACGAGCGCATGACACAAACAGCATGAAATGCACGAGTCCTGCACCAATGAAGGCAGCAACTTGCATTAATTACAAATACAAGGTGGCTACATATGTAAGTGACTCATTAAGTTGAATATTAATTAGAAGACTGTCAAATTAAAAGGTCTGATAATCGCCAACTTTCTAAGTATTTATTCAGGGAAATACAAGGCATTTTACAAAGAGACGTCAAATCATGACAGTCCTTTCATATACAAAAATTATTCAGCGTTTACATCCAGTGTGAGCAGAGGAGTTGCGTTTCCTACAAAACAACACTTTTCTCCATAAACCTTTTGCCCTCACAGTAGATTACGGATTTGAAAAACACAATTCTTGGGGGGATCACTGCAGTTCAGCTGCATAAATACACATTTTCAACCTTGCGACTCTACGGATCGTCCAAATAAATCTGTTCTCCTGAGAGTCATGAGCCCTTTACTTGCCCTCTTTCCATCCCACCCTCCTCTGCATGCTTATCCGGCTCTGCTTGCTCAGTCCCTCCCTCTTCCTCTCCCTCATGACAGTAGTGTGACCTTGCTGTATGTGTTGGAAACCGCTGCAACTGACAGCGCTGAAAGGCACTCAAATTTGCATTGTCTGAAAAGTTCGCATTTATGTTATTCAATTGATGGGCTACAGACAATTTACATAACAGGTCGACAGACGCCTGTAGCTAGACAGTCAGCTTCCTTGCCGGCTGTCTTTGCTTCGAGTCCTCCAGATGAAAGAACCGTCTATGGAATTCCTTTGGGCTACGTCTGAAACCATGGAGGAGGGGAGACTTCCTTATCTTGATGCATAGATAAGACATGTTTGAGCTGAAGCCAGGAACAAGCTGCTGTCAGATCCTACCGAATCTCCCATCGAGACCCCTGACACAGATGCTATGTACAGGAGAGCTTTGGAACTGCTGTCTTTGAAACTAGGACTTCTCTCCCCAAGTCAAATATGCGTGAGACCCAAAACTCCACAAACTGATTTATGTACAGTAACTACTTTGGTATGTCTAAACACAGACATTCACTTCATGTTTATGATTTAAAAGAGTAATATAACAAAATGTAATGGCTTACATATCATCTGGTTTTCAAAGTGATTCACATAGGAAAATATACCCTCGAAAGCAAAAGCCTCTGGTTAAAGGTACACTACCTGGAAATGACCTAAAAATGTCCACTGCACAATGCCCAGACAGGCACATAGCCTTTTCAGGACAAAGCCCTCTGGTTGATTCAGGATGCTCGAACAAAGAACCCCCACCACCAGGGAGCTGTCACTCTTCAAGAAAGTTTCAAAAAGGTTCCAGGCAGCAATTCATCTCACAAAACCTTTCTAAAGTGACTTCCTCTGCTGGAAACTGGACGTTAGCTCGTACCTTTTTTCAATTGGGTTTGGATGGTTTCTCATTACATGGATATTAACCGTAAGGAGACGAGATGTTGAAGGGGTTGTGTGAAGGAGCGAATCTGTCAGAAGTTATGCATTACGTGGGCCAAAATAACGAGCGAGCTCGGTGGAGCCGCCGCCACCGCAGTCACGTCTGCTTTTAGTGGTCGCATTCCTGCTTTGTTCCCTACCAAACACAGTTGTCAAATGCTGCTTGACATGACAGCCCGTTAAGGCCGCAGGGGTGAAGGCGACCTCAGCTGACAATTGATCCAAGCTCTCCGTGTATGCTTTTATTTGGATTTGTGTAGAACATGGGCTACAGAATGATGAAATGGTTGTTGAGAAGATTTACTTTGTGCATGTCCGACCCAAAACGGTTTAAGTGGGCATAGACAATGGATGGATGTCATCTGACACAGTGTACTTAAACTCTGACGATGAAGATTTTCAGTTGCATTTGCCATGGAACAGAGCTAACTTTGATGTGGTCACAGCACTGCTTACTTACACGAAACAATCGAACGAGCACCACAAGGAATGGACACATCCCGTGCAAAGGAACGTTGTCCAAGAAAGCTGAAAACGGCACTTTTTTTCATCCTTCGACAGGACAAACTATCAGAGAAGGTATTCACCTTCTAGCCGTCTAGCTGGATGGAAAAACGATCTAACATGCAAGCACCACGACACAAGCGGATGAGCAATAAATGATGGGAGACCGGTCAGCATCCAGCAGACTTGGCTCGTGTTCACGCATTAAACTCAATTGCTTGTCTGGGATTAATTGAGACTTGGGCTGCAGCTGTCAGTGTCTTGCCTTTTGGATATTGTTGCAGAACTACTAAGGAAAAGGCAGAGGCATTACTTTTGTCCAATGGCTTGCCTGCAAAGCAACAAAAGCAAATCCTTTCATGACATCCATGACAGTAGACACCTGGATACTAGATACACAAGCACACCAAAGCCTAAGAGCATTACATGGCTCCTAACATTGGGGAAGATAAACAGATCAGATGATTGGGGACAGAAAGGGGCGATCGCACATTCTGAGGTGATTATGTCACAGAAAACACACATGGATGAATTTACTGTCAATCGTAACCTTTTCAAATCTGAAATATAAAATGGACTCAACAGGATTTGTCTCGGTGACAGATTTAGAAGGAAAGATTCAAGGAAACCAGATGAGTATGCGACCCTAACAGAGTTTGTGTGCAGCCATGAACCATGACAGTTTACTGCACTCCAATGTGTCATCAAACTGAAGCCTGCTTTTCCTGCAGTGAGGGAAGGAATCCCTGCTTTCTTCCTGACATTAATCCTGCGCTGCTTTGTAGAGACCAAAACCAGGTGTGCTTGTTTGCACTGTCCAACCCAGGTGCTTCTCTGAATGGATCCCGGCTACACTAAACAAGCTTTGTAAAGAAATGTGAGCCGGGTGAGTAAAGAAAGTACAGAAAGCTTAAACATAGCCAGCTCCAGCTCAAGACTGCATGGGTATGTAGGGTGAAACATAAAGAGGTGCACTGAAGTAAACCCTCGCGCACACACCCACGCACACAACACACGCAAACCTGAATTATCCCACCATGCGAGGCAAAGGTTAAATTCAAATTGTATTTTAAACCGAGCCTTACACTGACATGGGAGGACAGGCCAGCTGTAAACACATTTGTGTCATTTCCTCTTGGATTACTTGAGGCTTGGGTATCATTTGTGGAGAGTACAAATGCGGGGAATGCATCACTCATTTTTCCTCTACAGAGAGGCATTCAGAGAGCTAACTGAACTAGAACTGCACTGAATGACTACACGCATTCCATTTAAGGGAAAGCTAATACTGCCCTGATCATGTAAAGTAAGATATAATTATCCTCAACTGTGTGACTGCCACATGCATAGATAGGCATGGTTCAAATACAGCAAAATCCACAAATGCTCAGAGTTCTGGTGGTTCTTACCTGAGTTTGGGGTAAATTTACAGGCATGGCTTTGAATTATCAAGGCGGGTCAACAAACTCATACTAACCTAAAGAACATTTAACCCAGAAAAGGACAACAGCTGACATACTTTCAGAGTCTAACAGGTATATTTTCAAAGCTGACTTTATAAGAAACTCTCTTTACACAGCTCAAAGACGCAATACACTTTGGTTACAGAGTCGAGTGAACTGACTGGGTGGATTTGAGGCCTGCATACAAAGAGAAAATGAGGTTAAACAGTGGAGACAACACGTGGGCTGGAAGGGGAAAATGACTACATTTCAAGTTTACAAACGGTATCTCGCAGCAGCTGAAGACCCTTTAATTTCATTACGTTCACTGCAGTCCGGGCTCCAGAGCAGCTGTGTCCAGGACACTGTCAACCCTGCCATGAGACAGCGGGAGAGCCATAAAAACGGGACCACCATGCATCGCGAGAGCGCCAAAACATTCTACAGGTCATAAATAAACAGACAGAAATTGTGTAGTTGCCACGTTCTTTTACACGGAATTGCAAACAGACTTCAATTGAAGAAAAAAGAAAGACGTTGAGTCCAAACTCTTGACGGATTCGTGAGAGTTACACTCCTCGCCGTCAGCGCGCTCTGTAATTACACCTTTCTGGTTTTGAGGAGTCCATCCTGGAATCGCAGTGCTACACACCATGAGGAACGTGAGGCTCAACCTCCAATCCGTCAACGTCACAACAAGACCGCAGACTCCATTGAAAATATACAGACACAGAAAACAGCAATTTACTAACAGACTTTTACCTGCAGCACTTAGCAGCAATCCATACCTAAAAGATTGGCAATCCAAATCATATGCTTTCAAACACATTGCTCAAATGAAATAATGGATAATAAATATCCAAAGTGGTAGATGTGGAGATCTGAATAGGAGATCTGAATAAAGGGACAGGCAACCAAAATCCTGCATCCATTTATTCATATTTTAAGCAGTTCACTACAAATCATACTTTATATCTTTGCTGCCCTAAACTTTGCACATCATTAGTTAGATTTTGGATTACGGTGATTCTTCCTCCTTCCCAGGAAGCTGTTGTTTTCCATTTATTTCGGTATGTACTAACTATCACCTTGCAGAGATATAGAAACTCCCTTCACACTGTTAATCAACTGAAATGAAGGCCATGCCTGATTTTCTCATGATAGTTGCAGTTGAAAGTGAATGATTGTTTTGCCAAAGGTGCGGTCGTGAGCCTTGAGCTCCGACATCTTAAATCGGAAATGTCTGAGCTCCCCGCCACCATCTCATCCACCAAACGGCTGCGAGACAGCAGGTACTGACTCCAGTCCAGCCAGTCTGGAAAATAATTCTCTTGGGGATATTAAATCTTAAAAAGAAATGTTTTGGGGGAATTTCTGCTTGATTTTCAGACTACTGCACTCAACTGAGTGTTTGACCGACCTCAGCTCTGCTCAGGTTCCACTTCATTACCCAAATTGTGATATTCATTGTTCCAGTAACCGCCAAAGATGGCTATGCAAGAAAATGTGAACTTAAAAACTTAAAATATCACAGCTACAAAGCCCATAATGACTCTAAAGTAACCTTCACAATCTTTTTTTTTTTTAAACTTACAGTTTATCGTGATTTTCTGATCCCGTAACTATAAAACTCTCAAATCACGGACGCTGGAGCCTTCTCGAGTATGCTTTAATACAAATGGCTGAATGGAAGGTATGAAAATCACATTCAAAACTCTACAATATACTTAGGAAAAAGATCACATATTCATTAATGTACACAGGATTTGTAGTCAATTGGTTAAAAGACACAAACGCACAAACATGGCCTTGTAGCCCAACTCATAAGTTTCCAGCCTCTCTCCATCCCTCTCTTTTTGTGTCCTTCCCTGAAGTCTATTATTTGCTTTCTACTCCTGCACTCTACCATGGAGATCGGAAGAGC
>OMOW01066271.1:3957-14634 GCA_900312555.1 Lamprogrammus exutus
GGGGGCTGCGGGTGTCTCGTAAACGCCGGGGGCGGGGGGTTGTGTATTGGTACCAGTGTGTTTTGTTATTGACTGTCTCGTGATGTGTCAAAGCGGCGCCCCGTCCCCCCTTTCCACCGATTCAACCGTGTAAGCTGCTCCTCGGTTAGTTACTACAAAATGGCTGCAGAGGCTCTGTCGTCAACGAGAACCCACTGAACGCTTCACGGTAGGAATCACTAATCCCCGCGACTGCTTAGCGATATAAATATGCAATTTGCCGCTTTCCACTGTAGGAAATATGCAGAATTTACGATAACTCGGCTCGGCGTCTTTGCATTTGTCCAGTGTCTGATGCTGAAAATATTCCAAGTTCAACCCACTCTGACATCAGTGTTTCCTTTACTGCCACGGCGCCTTTTACCACATATTTAAAATGTTTTTTGTTCGTTATTTGAAGTTCTTGGCCTCATCCTTCGAGCCCCTTTGTGCGCTTTTATGACAGCGGATTAATGCTAATTTGGAATGTTAGCCTAGCTAGCACTGTGGATGTACAGTTCTCGATTCAAGGGCACCCTGTGTATTGCTTGTTGAGTTGTCGTGTTTCTATGAGCCAGACACGCATAGGTTGGATGCTTGTTGTTGCATGCGTGTGGAGCAGAGTTGTCATGGATTTGGTCGCAGTTCATTCCTCTGCTCCGCGCATCGCAAATGCATCACCTGACTGCCACTAAACGTATTAGTAAGCCGAGTTTACCTGCTGCGCTCCAGTTTATTACATTTACTCGCGCCTTTCTTGCAGATACGCATTTAATCCTTCAGATTTCGTTTTCCTGTTTTATATCGTGGTTTCTAGCAGTATGAATTATGCTGACTGCTTCATCACATATTGGTGTGATATTTTGGAAAAACGATGGCGTTCATATACTGTCAAGTAAATATTTGTTTTTCCTGAGATGAGCTTTTTCTCTCTATTGTAGTCACAGTTCCTTATCAGACATAACCTTAGAAATGTTGTTGAATCTCTTGACTAACTACGTAATGCTTTATAAACTAATTGCTAGAAATTTAACTTGTCGCTCTAAGTGTTTGCCTGACATATGCATGTTTGCCCAGTAAACATTGAGTTGCAATACATCATTGATCGCTTCCTGTATTCCCTTCACCATGGTCACCACTCTGCTCCTGCTGCCGCTTGACATCCACCAGTGACACTCAATTCATGGAGAAGGCGGTGTGTGCAGACTGAGAATGCCAGCACCCTCATGCATGTAGAGGCCAGGCTGACGTAAGCCTTGTGGCCTGCTGGTTTTACTAATGCGCTAGAGTCCCTAATTTGGGTCTGGGCCTTGCAAGGGATGAAGACATGGTGGTGGGGAAGTGAAGTGAAGGGGGTGGGGGCCTTTTCTGTCCCTACTGGGTCAGGGGCCTCAGTCAGCACCCAAGCTTCTGAAAGGGGCAGTGTATTCACAGGGAGGCGCCAAAGGGGGCTTGATAACAAAAACAGGCCACTAAATACTCTGATTACTATGTGGCTTAGGTCATCGCTTCACTCTCAGTTCAAACTGGAGTTTGCATTTTGCATAGTTCGGGACAGCTTGGCTCAGGCCCTTTTGCCAGATTGTCTCATTTAGTTTGGCAGGTTGTTTAGTGTCGGTGATCGGCTGTTGTTGTATTCCTCAGTGGAAAGGATAACTTTGTTCTTTGCCAAGCACTCCATGGCTGACAATGAGATTTGTTTTTATCTTTAAGTTGCTTTAAGAAAGCTACATAGCAGGAAAGCTTGTTTCATGCATCCTGTGTTGGATTTCTGAGGCTGGATAGGCAGTTGCTAGATACAGACAACTTATTAGACCCTTAACAGTAATCTGTAGATAAATGCTGTTGTGAAATCTATTTCATAGGATATCTGTTGAACGTGATCCCTCTTAATGTAGCTATAAAAGTTATATTGGCTCTCTTCTGCATAGACTATTGCTTCACACAGCAGCCTGATGTTTTACTTGAAGAAGGCAAATGTGGAAATCATAAGAGAGTAATATAATTGGAATTTAATGTGACATTTGTAGGGAATGTTCTTTGTACTGTTGGAACTTTAAATTGTTAACCAGTCTCATGAAAGTGTTCCCCTTACTGGAGGAGCAGATGACAGACATGGGGACTGGAGGCATTGCTTTTGGAGTGTGTCCATATAAATTATTTTTGGGCCTGTTAAGAGTGCCAGGCAGGAAGCATATGAAGTTTCTCTTTTCCTTGTTATTTGTTAGCCAGGTCAGAAAGAATTAACATGACCACACTGAGAATAGCTTCAAGCACTTTAGAGATTACAATCCTCTTTGCAGAGCACAAGGACTTTGCCAGTGCTTACCTAGCAATTTTTAAACCTTCACACACATTAAAAAGTAGAGCAAGTGATTTGGTCTCTGATTTGGTGCGTTGATTGAGATTGTGTGTTTCGAATACCTGCTGGACATTCTGGCGTGTCAGATATTTTTCATTGCAAATCTATGAAGCCATGTTGCGATTGCGCAGAACAGCAGAGGGGGTTGCACATTCTGCCATAGCTGTGGCGGCTGCTGCTGTGGTTGCTAGCGAGCGTTCTCCCAAGGGCTCGCCGTGTTCTTGTTTGGCTTGCAGCGATGGCATTCCTGGCTCTGTGCCCAGCGACTGCCGTCTAGCGTCCCTTCCCCCCTCACTCGCAAACACACAAACTAACCCTCTAGCTCCATCAGTCGCAGCCCCCTCATCTCCCTTCCTCCTCCATGGGGCAGCTAGGCATTTACGTGTTCACAGCAGAACGGTTGGCTACGAAAAGTCACCTTGCACATGTTGGATATCCTTCCTTCCCATCTTCCCCACATTTTCTGCCATGCTATTTTACAGCTGTTTTTATTGGGCCGTCCTTGGTCTCTCCCCATTTTGACTGGATTATTTTATTTTTTATCCTTGCTTCCCTTGCCTTCCTTTGTCAGCTAAGCGAGTGTCTGGGTTTAAGACCGAGACCAAGCTCTAATCCTGTTGTTCTGACAGGAGGATGTAATGCCACAGCGCTGAGCTTATTGACTTTTGTCCATATCAACACGAGCAGTGCTTTCCTGCTCCAAACGGCTGCTCCTGATGTAGCTTAGCCCGCTGCTTCTTTTGGAAGTCAAATAAAAACAGAACTGATGTTGCATCTTATATGTGATTTATCTATTTATTGAATGATTCAGTCATAAATGTGCAAATCTACATTTTTGAAAACATCGTTAGTAGTGTATGGTGAGTCTGTGTCTGTGTCAAGGAGAGCTGCATCTATCCAAACCATGCGGATGTTTGGTCCCTGCTCAGGAACCAAATGTTTCTTAACCTGAAATCCTTTTGACGCTTTGCCCTGCACTCAACCCCCCCGTCCGGGTCAGAGGCCGACAGCAGCTCACATTAACTGGAGCATCTCTCTTATCCTGTGATCCTCCATGACACAAGCCCCACTGATGCCTTTGAAAGCAGCAGCACAGGCTATTTTTAGCAAGGCAGCTGCACTAGTAGGTTCCATATCGAAACTCTTGGCTTTAAAAATAAATATTTATGATGTGAATTGGTAGGTAGGAGTGTGGTGGTTTTGTTTTTGAGTTGAAGCAAATTCCAACAGTCAAATCCCACAATCTATACTACAGTCCAGTTGTAAAGACACTCTATTTATAATGCTGCTTTTTCAGAGCTACCCTTTAGATCCGTCAGGCCTGGAGTGCTGCAGCATTGGCTTAGTTCAGTTTTTGTACAGTACACATTGAAGGCAGGTGCTGAGTTGACTGACTGACTGACTGGCCTGTGGTCGCTCCAGGATCATATGTGAGGAGGCCCAGTGCATGGGCCAATAGAACTGTCTAAAAATGACTTTCCTGTGAGTGTCAATATGTTATCAGTAGCCAAAATTATCATTGCACAGGAAACCAATAAAGAGCATTCAAACCATTTTAGTGGATAATCTTTGACATCAACGTCATTTTTATTACCAATTAGATTCACTAGACCAATTCAGATTGTCATGTCTATTCTGCAGTTGCTTGTTTATTTGTTATAGTCATTGTGTTTACATGCATGCTATTTTCAGCTTAATTATCAGAGCAAAAATGCAAAGCTGCCACATTGTTTGGCTAGTACAGACGTGGCTAAAAGTGTTGGTACCCTAAAAATATAAACAAAAACACAATTTTCTCTGAAATAAGTTTAAACTGACAAAAGTAATTGGCCATTCTTTATTCCATATTTAATAGAACTGACACTTTGCTTTTGATTTTCAATGTAACATATTATTTTAAATAATAAAACTAATGAAATCACCTGGACAAAATTACTGATACCTTTCAGAAGTGATAATAAATAATTGGATTGTAGTGATGTTTGAAGCAGATTATTTTCTTTAACTAGATTCACAGGTGTCTTCAATCTTCTAATCAGTCATTCAGCCTGTTTAAATGGAGGAAAGTTCTCCCTGTGCTGTTTGGTATCATTGTGTGCACCACACTGAACATGGACAAGCAAATGAAAAGAGGAGCGTTGTCTGAGAGGAGAAGGAAGAAAATAATTGACAAGCATGGTGAAGGTAAAGGCTACAAGAGCATCTCCAAGCAGCTTGATTCTGTGACCTCGTTGCTAATGTTATCAGGAAGGTTACGCTCCATGGGGCTGTAGCCAACCTCCCTGGACGTGGCCGCTAGAGGAAAATTGACCCCATATTGAACAGAAGGAAAGTTAAAATGGTGGAAAAAGAAGCAAGGAAAACTTCAAAATAGATACAAGCTGACGTCCAACATCAAGGTACAACAGTGTCTGGTCACACCATCTGTGGCTTTCTGAATGAAGACCCCACTTTTGAAAGAGAAACATAAAAAAGCTGACAGGAGTTCGCAAAAATGCATGTTGACAAACCACAATGCTTCTGGGAGAATGTCCTTTGGACAGATGAAACAAAATGAGAGCTTTTTTGGTAAGTCACATCAGAAACATCAGAACAACAGAAAAAATGAAGCTTTCTAAGAAAAGACCAGCATCCCTACTGTCAAACATGGAGCAGGCCCAGTTATGTTATTGGGTTGCTTTGCTGCGTCTGGCCCAGGGAGTCTTGAATCTGTGCAGGGCACAATGAAATCAAAAGATTATCAAGGCATTCTTGAGCAAAATATACAGACCGGTGTCAGAAAGCTCTGTCTCAGTTGCAGGCCAGGGCTCCTCCAACAGAATTACCACCCTGAGAGTGGAACAAACTGCCAGCTGAGAAGTGTAGAAGACTCATTCAGAGCTACAGGAAGAGCTTGATTGCAGTGATTGCCTCAAAAGGGCGTGCAACAAAATATTAGGTTAAGGATCCCACACACAACGATACCAAACAACACAGAGAACATTTCTCAATTTAGATAGGCTGAGTGACTGATTATAAGACTGAAAGACACCTGTGATACTAAATAAAGAAAATAGTCTGCTTGAAATATCACTGCAATCCAATTATTTATGATTGCTTCTAATGGGTATCAATAATTTTGTCCAGGCCATTTTCATCCAGGTGAACAAATGCATGCAAAGAATACTTGTGCTGATCATTTAAATGTTTGAGTAAATCAGTGTACAATAACATATTCTACGTCTGTTACTTGAAAAACATCTATTTATGCCGATTTCAGTCTGAATATGGTGTTTTATATGATTTTTGTTTTTAAATTCTACTTTCTACTTTAGTTAATTGTGTAAATCGTACGTGATTTTCCAGATCATTGATCGAGTGGCTTTTTTAAAACAAGAAGTAGCCAGTGTCACCTGTTCTGAGGGCCGAGGTGGCCGTGGCCCCCTGGAAGGCAGTGACAGCAGCAGCAGCAGCTGGCATCAAATCTATAAAGCATGGCTGAGCACTTTGCATGATCAGAAAAAACAAATCTGTACACAGAGTTTATCATGATGATGGAGGCAAATACCAATGTGTCTTCTTGAGGCATCTTTTGTTTTGACTTTTTTACTCATTTTGTTTTATCAACATTAGTAATACACCAAATTCTTTGTAGAACAGTGGTGTATATACTAAGAAAAATCTAGTAAAAGCATTCCTCAGTTATCTTTATCCATCCTTCCATTCAGCCTGGCAGTCTTACTCTGTACCCATTTATCCAGTGCAGGGTTGTGGAGGGCTGGAGTCTGTCAGCTCAATCCTAGACAGATCGCCGTAAAGGCTTAGGACCCAGCACCTTGTGAGGCAACAGTCATTATTACTGATCCACCATGCTGCCCAAGCTGTTATGCGATGCAATAATAATTTGTCATTACAAATCCTTTATGCACAGTATTAATTCTCTTATGACTTTGGCTAAAAAAAAGGAATGTGTCCAAACGTGTCAACTGTTGCTAAATAATAATGATCATTATATAAACTTCATAAACTTAAGTGTTCCAAATATTTTCACAATAAATAAAGAATAGTAGAGATGCATGAAGTCAGTAAAACAAAGTAAATAAGAGAGAGAAAAAAAGATTAGTGGAGTTTGACATACTGACAATACATTTCCATGAGAATATGAATTTGTAAGTCCTGTTCGTTGCTCAGACAACACTTCTGTATCCAAATTTGGGTTTTCTGAAAAGTTCTCTAAAACATTTATCATCTGTCTCTGCTGCCCCCCAAGGATGAGCATCGACAAGCTCAACCACATTTGGTCTTGTCTTTTAATGGTGCACTTTTCAAAAAGCAGCGCATTAAGATACACTGAGTTACCAGTTCATTAGGTACAGCTGTGCAATCTGATGCAACAGCCCTGCAATAAACCCTGTCTTTGTGAAGTTTATAGCTTTGATTATTTTTGTTGACACTTGCAGTCATCATAGTCAGTGGCTTTGTCTTGTACTGCATGAAACAGAGTTGTTTCTGATATTCGGTGTCCCTCGTGTGTAATTGGGGGTGGAGAGAGCCGTAGAAACACTTCAATAAGTAATGACACCTGAAGATGACGTGCGATACCACTGCCTTGCTGCTGTTACTGTGCCAGCATGTATGCTCATTGGCTGGCAATAAAGAAATGTATATACTGAATTTAAGCAGTCCTCTTCTTGGTACAGTTAAAATGTATTTTTTGAAAGGTTTCATTTGATAGTTGTTTTAATCCTCTAAAGGCTAAGAGAAGATGCTCTATTTTTTCACATATTTTCTATTGGATAGGTAGTTAACACTGGACTATAAGGCTATTTACAAAAGCAAATATTCCTTAATGATGACACACAACTTAGGCTGTTGCGAGAACCAATGTTGTATCAATACATGATCTGTAAGCTCAATCATATTCTGTGGTTGTCTTTATTTCTCTTCTTTTGAAGCTTTTTTTTGAACTGACAATTTAAAACAGGGTCAAGGAAATTGCTAAGGGAAGTGGAAAAAGAACATTATTCAGAACCAGCAGTGTATCCCATGCTCTGAGGACTCGCTACTTACTACAGCAAGTGCCCTCTGATTGCCACTTACAAGTATGATGCGTGTTTGGGCTCAGTGTTCTCCTCTTATGTCTAACTCCATTATTGGACCGCTGCAACCAAACTGATTTCAATCCAGCGCTTAAGGGTGCTGTCTGTCTCCACCTGACTGCTCACTGGGGCCTCAGGGAGCGCTTGTTGCCAGGCAATGGCGCACACCGCCGTCACCTACAGCAGCATACTGTATGTTTGGCAGGAAGAACGGCAGTTTCACATCTAAGGATCGAAGAATCTGATTGCGATCTTAGATTCTCTTCACTCTGGCCGGTTATTTATTTTCTATTAGAGACACGCAAACACTAAATTTAGGGGCACATTCAGGGTGGTTTTCTGTTATAGTAGATTGTTATGGCTGAGTGTGGAAATGAATGGGGTCCTCGTCTCATTTGCCCTAACTATGTGGACATGTAACTATACTCTTCTGTCCTGTTGGTCATGCGAGCGCATGTGTTAGAGTAGCAGCATTGGGGAAATTCTACTGAACTGTCTGTCAATGGCTTTTACTTGATTGATTTGACTTGGGAGAGCAAGGCCCAAACTGTATAGTGTAGCTAAATAAATGGAAAGAAATCATTGCTGCTTGTGTTCCCCTGCTGAGAAACAAGACCCTCCTCCTCAGCCTTAGTCTGCTTATGATTAAAACATGTCTATCTCTGTCTCTCTTTTTTTAAATTTAAGCTGTGAGAAGAAAAAAGGAATACAAGAAGAGAACCATTTGATGGAAGATAAGAAAAAGAAAAAACAAGAAGACAAGAAAAAGAAAGAAGCTGCTCAGAAAAAGGTAAGCTTGCAGCTGGTCATCCTTTCACCCCATTAAGTTGGTTTAATTGGCTATTTCTGCTCGATTGCCTTGTGTAGCATTTTGAAAGCACTGTGGTTTGGTAAGCTGTAGTTCAAGGCTGTTAATGCGTGATGAAACGTACAGAAGCTTAACTCTTGTCGTTTGTGTTCATGCTGAGCGTGCTACTCACGATGACTGTGCACTTGAAATCTTCAGCACCATAGTCGAGCTGCTGTAGCGCCGTTCCAATACATTCATGCATCACATTTTTGCGTCAGTTAACACGCACATTTTGGCAAGTATGTTTCCACAGGAAGCGCAGACCAGCCTTAACAGCGTTCTCATCCTCATCATTGCCCTGCAGCTTCCCACATCTCCCACTCCTGTGTAGCAGTTGGTATTCTTGACATGCAAGCTGTACTTTGATTTTTGTGCGTACTGCAATAAAGGCAAAAATGCAGAGTGAGCGGTACGCATCATGGATGGAGTGAATTGAATTTTGTCATATGCCAAATTACGTGTGACTTGTTGCTAATTTGGCTTATGAAAGGAAATTCGGCAGGTGAAGAAATGCAAGTGGAGAATGCTTACACTGATTATAAGCCAGTGGGTCATAGCATAATTTTAGTCTTTCTTGTACACCAACGATTTCAATCTGATCCATGGTGTTACATGATGTTTGGTAAAAATCGAATTTTGCCAACCAGAGTAGAATGGAAGTTTGCACGTGCATGTAAATGTTTCCATTCCATGTATTCTTTACCCGTTTTGCTCTCATTAGTCAAAGTGTGGTTTCTTTGCCTTGTTGGTAGCATTTGTGTTATCTGACATATGTTCTTGCCACCTTTTTTCCTTTTTAACCCCCTCTTCCCTCTCCGACTGCAAGCCCATTGAACCCTTTCACCCCACTGAGTAATGAAAATGAACATGAACCTTTTAGCATTTCAATAGATGAACACCACCAGCCGCTGAACATTCTGTTCCAGTGACCCTGGCTAGTTGCTCCAGCTAGCAAGTCTCCCAGTATGACTCAGATGGGGATTGTGCCTTCTACATGCATAATATTCACACTTGATTTACAGGTGGACACAATGCATGAGTCATGTTGAATCTTTACTCTCTTGCTAATGTATTTTTCCTCTGTTTTCAGGCCACAGAACAGAAAACCAAAGGTGAGTCATGACTACTTATATTCAAGTTTTGCAAGAGACAAATGTGCTATACGCTACCCAAAGAAATAGCTTAGAGCCTCAATGTTAATTCTTCGTAAAGTATATGTTTTTGCCTTTCTTTCCTGTATTGCTACAGGCATTAACACAAGTAGTTTTTTCTCTGTGCAGGTATCGCAATAAACCTTGCAATGATACTGTATTTAAAATCAGTGGGGAGACTACTTGCGTGTTTTGTTGTAATTCAATAACCTCCCATTTAGATAAATAAACAAGTAAGCACCGGCTTATGCAGGATTCCTATTTTGCCTCAGAGCCACAATTTGCCCTCACTGCTGTGTATGCTGCGTATGAAGCATTAGCTTTTATCCAGTAAAACATCTTTTAACAGTGGACATTAGCAACAGCCCTGTGGCCCTTGCTACCTGAGCAAAAATGGAGGCCAGGTGCTGCCACAAGACTAATAAGGAGCGCGGGGACGGTGGGGGTGACACAGCTGCTCCTCAGGACTCCCCATGGGCTTCACAGGCAAACCTCGGTGGCTAAGGTGGTGAGGAGGAATCTCAGATGAGGGGGGAGTGAAAGAGCCACAAAACAACAAAACGACTCCTGGCAGAAAGAGGCGGACAGGAAAATGTGTGGAAGGCAGCTGAGAAAAGTGCACGGAAATATGAAGTCTGCAGGGAAGAGTGTGCTTAGCTTGCAGGTTTCGAACTCTTGGTCTGTGGCAGCTACAGACCCACTCGTTTGTCTCCCCGTCCACTGCTCATAATGACCACAGAGAGGTGGACAGGGAGTGATGGACAGCCGGCCCAGCACCAGATCTCCTTGTTGCGATAAGGAGGCAGATGGGAGAAGGACTTAATGTCTCGCAAGGGATGGGCAGGGTGAAAATCTGATTAGATCTCCTGTTAGCCCTTGGCAGCGTGGGCTCCTGCACTTTTAATGGCAGCAAGAGGGTGGCCTGCTAATCACAAGTGAGTGTGTTTTTGTGGCCAAAGCTGTGTTCAGGCGAACGATTCTGTACGTTAAGTGGCTAATTCTGTTTACATCAATCAAAAGGAGCAAGTGGGCTCGTGTTGTCTTCTTGCGTACAACCACAAACACTATCGTCAAGGGTCATTGCCTTGACCTCCCCCTCTCTCCCTGTAGGCTGAGCTAATGAGAGTGTAATGTCACCTAGGTGCCACCTCCTCACACCGCTGCTACGCTCCCTACATCATCCACTTCCCCCACAAGCCACTGTTCTCCTACATATAC
>OMOW01066273.1:1866-14479 GCA_900312555.1 Lamprogrammus exutus
TCTTTGTTCTTTTCTCTGCTGATGAATAAGAGAATAATAACTCACTGATGTAATGCAACCCGTTTTATTTGTGGATAAATTGCCATCGATTTCCACTGCTTTGAGTTTTCGACTGAAATCTGCAGATTCAGCAAGTGTACCATCTGTGGGTGCTTCGAGTTTGAGAACCACTCATTTTCATGTAAGTGGAGAAAACGGTGCAGAACAAACATTCAGTCAAATCAATCAATGAAAACAACTATATGTTTCATAACTGGGAAGGTTCTACCTACCCGGCCCATCTCTTGGTGAGTAGTTGAGGAAACAGAAGCCGAGCAGCAGTAGGACGGCGGTTCTCCAGGTGATTTTGCGCAGCATCTGCAAACGCTTGACTCCTCTCCTTTGCATAGATCTGAAGGCCAACACCACTGAAGTCCCAATGATGAACACGAACCTTCAAGAATCAGTAATATGATATTCATAAACAAACTATTCAAATATATGCATTTACTGTATGAATATTAAAGCACCTACCATGGCATGACGAGATCGGCCACAGTTAGACCTATAACAAATTCGGAAACGTACGTTAAACACATCTGATTGATTTTCATGCCATTGCAGAGTTTGCAGTTCTTTCCCTCATCAAATATTGCATCTTCAAATAGTAACAGTGTCATATCTTTAAAGTTCCATTTTGAGATTTGATTAATATACATCAGTAAACCTGTAAACACAGTAAACCTGCAACAAAGAAAAGATCAATCAAAGCACTCCTGAAATCAATACAGCTGTGCAGATGGGACAAAGAGGCTATTATAAAATTTTAATTGAGCTCACCCCTAAACAATGGTGTGAATGCATTTTGTAAAAGTCACCATGACACAAAATAAATCTCCCTCTGCTGGTTATTGAGCAGCTCCACTAATGCGACTGGTTGTAAAGTGCCTTGCTCAAGGACACCACAGAGGTGTCTGCTGCAGGAGGGAAGAGTGTTATTTATTCACTCTTCCCTGTCATATTTTCCCAGCTGCCATTTCAAAGCACATCCCTCCTCCTCCTCCTCCTCATTTCCTCCTTGGTTATTAATAACAATAAACATCTTTGGAGCATGCTTTTAATTTGTCCTAGATGAGGAATGGTATCATACGTGTTGGGTTTGCAGCTGCATTTGTCACAATTAGTGACAACAGGTTATAAAATGCTGTAGACACGATGAAGAGACTGAATAATAGCTTTGAGTTCCCACATTCATTGCATGTCAGGCTTTGCGAGAGGAAGGTGTATGCTTATTGTTTATTAATATTGGAACAGACAGCACTTTTACATAAACCAGACTGACTACTTTCTCCTTTTAAACTATTAAATCCAAATGAATCACAGATGCAAGGTGTAGATAAAGGGGAGGAGTAAACTAAAGATTTCTCTGACAAAGTCCTGTATCCTGTACAAGATGGGATGTGTCTCATAATTTGGTTTTGAAGGGGACATGTTACAGTTTTTGCCATTTTCCAACATTTTTTATAGTGTAAAGTAGAAGGGAGCATCAAGGTTCATGCAAAAAAAAAATGCATCCACTAAAACAAACTCATAGGCTCTGAACTGCTCCGAATGCTTTGTTTTTGATTAGATTTCCTTCTGTCCCATGTTGACCTCAACATGTAACACACGTGGTTCGACACACCCATGAAGGAGTGTTTGACCTGCGTCCACCATGTCACTGCTGTCACTCAGAACACAGCAGGATTTTTGAGAGGGGGCCTTAAAATATCTAACTTTAAGTACCTAAAATGGCCTGACAGTATGCTTACACGCATATTGAAACTATGGCTATAATCCAATTAAAGCAGTGAGTCGATTTCTTTAAATATCATGTAAACACCATAATCAATATGAAATCAGCATAAATTGATGTTGGTGTCATTCAACTAACAGATGTAGATTAGGTGATTGAGAGTCCATTTCCCAAGCATGTAAACACAATGGGCTTACAATCACCACGGTCCTGAGCGTTTCTGGACATACATTTCCTCATCTGGCATACTTTGTATATATGGATGGAATTCCATCAATTGGCTTATGAGACAGCGTACTCTGCATTTTTGCATCACAGACAAAAATCAGAGTAGAGTGCACAGTAAATTAACTGATTGTGCACTGTGGTGCTCCAGCAAGGGAGAGCAGAAGTGGATCAATGGGGTTTTGCAAATTAAAGCATTGCAAAGGTTTCAAAACAGAACCCTGAATGAAAAGACAAACATGGAGATCAGTACAATATGTCCATGTTTTGTGTTGTGTAATCTCACTAGATATTCTATACTTTACTTAACCATTCCATGGTGCATGTTGAAAAAACCAGTAGCCTCCTCCACCGTAATTCACAAAAACCATCGCTGTCAGGGCAAACCTACAAAAGACAGTAAAATTAGAAAGAGTGAGCAAAATTCAAATGTTAGAAGGCATCACTGTCCAGTCAAAACCATATATCTCCAAAAGTATTACATGCTATTCTATACGTTGACGGTCAGGGTTGAATCTTTAAAAACCCCAATGTATTATCTCAAAATGCTTTGTCAGCAAGCCTAAAACAAGGAGGATTTTAGTAGGTATGAGTTGACATTTTGGACATCATAGGACAGTGATTTTATAGCAGAGTATTATAAGTCAGTAATGATTGATCTGCCTTTCAGACACCAGAGTAAAGAGCAAGAACAGGTGAAAATTGCCAGTTGTTGCCTTTTAAAGACATTACAAACACGTGAAAGTCCAAATAAAACAATTATACTTAAGTGTTTTCTAACCATCTAACTTCTTATGCTTTGATTTTGATATTGACATTAACTTCTGAATTGAAGAGACCAGGGGAGGGGCTTTTATTCGGTCACACACCAAATGCAAGGTAATGCAGTCTAAGCATTATGAATCACTCAGGAAATGAACACTTGTCCTCTGGATCTCCTCAGCAGGAGTGCTGACTAAAGACTTTGTGTCTAATATATGATACACTATACTTTAGCACAAGCCAAGGCTGTTGAGACATCGCACACGTGATGGAGTGCTTCACTGAATCAGACACTGTGGGAAAAGGTGTTTGTTTTGCATGACAGAGAGTGCGCGGCTGCATTACACAACACAAACATGCAGACGGCTGTAAATGTTCCAGTGGATTAAATCCTTCCACATGCGTATGTAAAACCTGCATATGTGCTTTTGATTCATGTTATTTAATCAAAGGAAAAACATAATGGGGGTCATCAAGAGCCATAAGGAGATTAGGACCTCTGAGGAAAAGACTGATAAGGCGCACTGTATCTACCTCTGCCTCCTCTTGTTTTTCTGCCGAGATTCAATTAAAAGCTGCACAGAGCCATTACTGCTCTTTTAGCCCTAACCTGCTGATACAAGATTTTAATCGGCCACTATCATCTCAAAAGAGCTATTGAAGTAGAGCAAACCCTGGTGCGTGTGTCTGCGTGCTCCCCGTGTCCCACGTGCTATCATTTTAGTTTTGAGGAATATATCCATTAGTCGCCATAGTGATAAAGATGGAGGGTAAATCACTATCCAGATGAGACCCGGTGCAAATCACTTTAATATAAGCGCTTATTGGCCATCTTTTTAATTAAAACACTTTGGGTGTCTGATGGTGAAGTGAACCTCAAGTGACAGCTAATCCTGATAAAATTGAATTACAGGGCATGAATTTATTTAAGATTTGTGTTGTATGTTGCACCGAAAACAGACAAATCTTGCTTGGTTTCATTATGTCTAAAGGTGTAAATATTATGGCCGTCTGAAGTCCTTTAGTGGATATTTGACACAGTGACAGACATAACTCATCTCTGTATCTATGATTCATGACTGTCAGATTATAGACAGACATGTCTGTCCTCTGGAAATGACAGCTAGTTATGGCTCATTGATAGATGCTGATGGACTTCTTTGATTTTAATCACTGCACATGCAATACCAATTATAGTATTAGCTTAGTACATTCCCTCGTTGCGAATGGGTAGTTACGCTCCATCACTATATAGAGTATTGAGTTACCTATTGACATTATCACTGGCCACAATAAGTACATGGAAACCCAATCTAGTCATAATAAATTACTAGTACTTCAGTGGAAATGTCAATGTGCTCTATGTACCTGTGATGTTAACTCATATTCTTGCCTGAACTGGAGAAAAGTTGGAGCTTGGTCCAAAATCAGCCACAGAATGAATCCTGCACCTGGTGTTAAACGAATCAGACAAACCATTGTTTTGCTGTAATAGCTGTTACTTCAGTTGTACGGCACAACTAACTACTGACGGTGCGATTTCCAACAGTAAGGAAAACTGGTGACAGGCTTTTAGCAGCGCGGCACAAGATTAAAATCAAAATCCTTTTAGAAAAATTAACGTGGAACCGTAGTCCACAGTTCTCTGTATATCATGTCAGTGGTGCCTGAGCAATGATCAGAGGAACCTTTCAGCTCAGAGGAAAACCCTTCGCTTTCAGAAATGTTTCGGCATTTATGGTAGATGACTGATGCGTCTGTTCTCTGAAGAAAGTTGTTACTTATCAGGGTTATGGACCATAAGTCACCGGACTGAGGCACAGGCAGCGTTAATCTTGAGTGCTGAGTCACGGTTTGATTAAGTGTGTTGTCAGGTATGAGAATTCCAGTATTACCAATAAGGACGTCAATAGGCTATGCTGCACATTTCTGTGACCCTAGAGTGACTTTTCAGCTTATAAGACCGAGCGGGATTGTGGCTGAAACTTAACTGCGTGGAAATGAAACACTAAAGGCATTTTATTTACTCCTTCCTGAACCTTTTGTGTAAATGAACTCAACCAATCCAGCTTCCAAATTCAATAAAAACATGTGGTATTTCGAATTCAGCACATATGCACAGCGGTTTCAGATCGCTTTGAGGGGAAAACCACCGATGGGGAAGATGCCAATCGTCTGCTGGCTCCTGCCTCCATGCTGCAGGATTTCCTCCCTCTCTCCCATTTCGGCAGGAGATCTATGGCCGTGTGGATGTGTGCTGATATGTTGACGGTATTATTACATCAATTATTTGGCAAGGGGGAGGTCAAAGCCACACCAGCATCCTGTTTCCAGAGAGGCGTGCTTTGTGTCTACCCCCAGGCCACAATTAAGGCTAACAGCGAGCCCAGATTCAATCACATGCATCACTCCTGTCCAACAGAAACACACTGTTCCAAACACTAGACGCAGAGATATCAGAAATCATGCCCAAAGCTATTGCCCGATAACAAAAAGCTTGAGGGACCATGTGGCCAGACTGTGACCCCTGTAATTATTCATTATGCAGGGGCCTGTAGATCTTCATCATGTCTGAGACCGCTCTTAAAAAGAATTAACATGTGAACGAGCTGCATGTGGTGATAGACTGATACAGTGTTCTTGTTGTTGATGGTGTACATACCCGCGGAAAGTGTCCAGTGATCGTAGACGTGTAGGTTTAGGTGTAGGACCATTGTCCTCGATTTCAAAATCAAGTGGTATTTCCTAAGAGTTAGGACAAAGCAACATAAGCAATTCATGTAAAGGGATTCCGACACTGCAACAAAGGTGGGTCATACAGGGCCGCATGTGAATCTGTACGTCTTTCTTAATGCAATTTGCTTTTTAAAACTGGTTGTTATGGCAATATAAATGTTTCTGCACCTGTAGTCTGGGCACAGAGTTTGGTCCCCTTGGGGCTCCTCTTACAGTCGCTTTGAAAACCTACAGACCAGCAAGCCGATTGCCAAATTGCTTTCACAGCTAACAAAAGTTGACAAAATGACATTTAACCGAGAATGACCCTCCATTTAAAGCAGTGATCTTGACCATCGGCTTTAGGGTTATCTTTTCATTCATGTCCATTGGATTGTTTATTTGTTTGTTCGTGGGACTACTCAAAAAGTTATGAATTGATAAACTAGGATGCATCGTAAAGTCATAAAAATGAACATATCATTTTTTAAATAAGAATCAGTTGTTCTCTGGCATGTAAAAATATTGACAAAGCCAAAAAATCTAAGTTGCCACATGGGTCAGAATCCTTTAAAATGACATTAAGCATCTCTCTGTCCTGGGTCATTGTCCATGCTGAGTATTGGCGTCTCTCCTTTCATCTTCTTCTGAAGGCACTATTCAGATGAATCTGGCCTGTTGCCCTCCCGGTTGGATTAGCCTGACTTGCTGGCCTTCGCTCGGCAGTTAAAAGAGCCAGAGCAGGAAGACACCAGCGCTAATATGTTATGATGGATCTGCATGCCATCCACAAGGCATATGGAAGACAGAGACATCTTGCTTGGAAGAATGAGAGGAGCTATTCATGCTCACCAAAAATACAGAGCAGCTCTTGCCATTAACCCAAGATGATTGGACGGATACAGCACTGTCTCTCTCCCATGTAAGTCTGCTGTGCACAACTAACTGGCTCTGCTAACATTTGCATCAATCATTCCATTAGTGTCTCCCGAAACGGACTGGAGTCTCGGGGCACTTTTGTGGGAATCTCAGGCTGCAGACTGTGGTTGTCCAATGAAAATAATGCAATGGAACTTCTTGATTGAGGTGATGTGAAGTTTTGATTAGGAAAAAAAACAAAGTCAATCATTCACTGCGGTGGTAGGGGTAGTGTATTTGATTCTTATGATACTTTATTTAATTCCAGGAGCAATCAGAAAGACAAAATATCAAACTAAAATTGAATTCTTTGCATGCATTCATTCTCTGTTATTTTGACATTTTTTGATTTCATGGAGAATCATTTAAAGGCTTAAAGGCTTTAATGTGCTCATTCTGATCAATCATATTGCATTTGTGTCATCATATTGTATAGATCTTATTGATATTAGTAGCAGTGTAATACTTACATTATCTAATGAGTTCTGTGTGCCGTTACAACAAATGGTCTTAATACATTTTGATGTACAACATTTCCTATTGAGAGGACAACAAGTATGACATGTTTGGTTATGTTAAAAGAGCCAATTGTTGATTAATGATATTTTCATTGTGGATAATGCAAAAATATAGATGTGTACCTGTAGATGGAAGGTGCTACACCATATAAGAGAGAGATTACTGCCAATAGGAGAGCTGCCACGAGAAGTGCTAGATAATACAGTGAAAGCAGGTTTAGAAATGGACATTGAGTAGTCAAACCTTATCAAAGTCTGTGTGTGTGCCTCCATGTCAGGAGCTTTATACCCTTCCATCAAAACAGGATCTGACAGGAGATTAAAGGCCTGATAACCAGCCCAAACTGTCTCCTTCAGCATCACTCGCCTCTGAACTCCCCTGTGACTGTCTGTCAGTCAAGCAGTGTCAAAGGGGAGCCCTCAAGTGACAAACAGCAGCCTAATGGAAAACTCTTGGTCAATCCAACACAGACCAATCGCTATACGTAATCTAACACTGGAGGCATCCAAAAAGGAAAACGTGTAAGGCAACACGGGAACAAGGACAGGAAAACAAAGACGGAGGAAAGAGCCACACTACCAGAGGGTCATGATGTTATACAGTACGAGGGAGAGAAAATAGTGCAGTCAAGATGTCTTTTGTTTGCTAAATATATAAATAAATGAGCAAGAACAAAAAGTCACAGGCAGGGATTGGATTAAAGGGGACAAACTATACAGATTTTCATGTTCTTATTTTCATTTAGGGATCTATTCTAATCCCATGCTTCAGGTTAGTGGTCTTCACAGGTCCAAAATTTGGTCCCGATCTGAAACAGCTCCACGGAAAACCAACCCCACCCCAACATGACGTGACGTGAAGATTATGAGACCAGAGGATAGTAAGACCCAATCCAAAATGTGGTCAACTGGAACAGAGCCAAAACGTGAGAGAACACCGACACTGGCAACAGCATAATGTGGCTCCAATTAACAGGCAGTTCACCTCAAAGCACATTCTATCCTGTTGCGATTATGACACAAGACGTGATCAGAGCTGATACAGAGTTGGCTTGGATCCACTCAGATCATATTAGATCGAATATCATTTGGAGCTGGCCAGACTTGGGCTTCAGGTCCGTCCATTTCTTATGCTACATTCGGTCGCTCATCAGAAGGAGGTAAATACCAGATGGTTAAGCAGTATATACGAGCTCAGTGTGTTTGCACACTTCTCGGAAGAAACAACCAAAACACGGGAGTATAAACATGGAAGTGCAGAAGATAGTGATACTGCTTTTGTTCTTTTTTGAACAGAAATATATATAATTATTTCGGGTATTGTCCGTTCTGCAAGAACAAGAATAGAAATGCACCAGATTGTGTTTGTTTTTCAGGTTTATTTACCACTATTTACCATTTTTCTCCTAGCCCAAAAGGTTCAAAGGTCACGTATACGTCACAACTGGTAAACTTGTGTTGCAACTAGAATTCTGTGTTTACAACTTGTAAATACGACTTGTATGACTTATTGTTTGCAATTTCCAGGTTTCCCAATTTCTCATACTGCCAGAATGCAGCATTAGGAACAGAGTGCAACTGTGAAGACCGCTACTTTGTGGGTGTGTCTAACAAGGTGTGTTACATAGTGATGTAAACATGTTATGATGGTAAATGACCAATCAAAAATTTAGCTTTCAGGGTAGTTCAGGACCTATGGGTTAGTCTGAATGGGTGCATTTCCATATGCATCAGCCTCAAGTTTTGGAAATTTAACATGTTGAACACATACTCCCTCCTATATTACACTCTGACAATGAGGGAAAACAACCAAAGCATAATTTGTCCCCTTTCAAATGTTTGCACTGGTTTAGTTTACATCAGCCTTTATGTCTTGCCTGTTTAATCGATTATTTCTGCCAGGATAGGTTAAAGAATCACCAACCCTATGTACTTTGCCAAATGGCTTCCTTTCTGTTTACCCCTGCATGAAAATGCAGTATCGGTTAAATTTTATACACTTGATTGATAACAACTATCACACATAAACTTAGGCGATATCATTATGTTGGTCTTCTTGCTTCAGAGCAGAAGCGACAGGGTGACAGTATTCACGTGGTTTGTCCTCAGTGGAAAAACAAACAAAACGCAGCCATTTTAACCTCGGCTGAATACACACGATGACATCCACTCTGAACAAAGAGTGGTCACTTAATCACCTCTGAAAACTCCTGGCATCTCTGGTGTCCACTCATATAAACGCCATAAAGCTCTCAGCACATGAAGTGCAACTGAGGGCAACACTAGACTCCCTCTATTAGTTACTGTCAAAATAAGACACTAAATTGAAAATGATTGGGCACGTTGGAGAACAACTAAATTGAGTTCAGTTCATTGATACGTTCGCAAAGGTTGAATGAAGACTAAATAACAGTCAATATCTTGGATTTCTTTGAAGGAATTAAGGGTTTAGCAGGTGACTTGTGGTTTTTGGTACAATACAGAATACAGTACTAACATGATTAAAGGGCAGATCTGATAGCAGGCATCTGTCTGCTAATACCACATTCAACCGATGACCTCATGAAACTCCTGTGATAGATCAATCTGAGATGCTGAAGTAAACTTTGAAATTCCCTAGCAGAGCAACTCTAACCTGTCTTGAGCTGCTGACCAGACCATTACTTAAGCTGAGCAAGTCCTATGGGGAGTTTGTGTAATCACCGGTCTGTGGAGCTAATGGAAGCTCATCATACAGTGAGGGGTGCAGTCACACTGACCATATATCTGCCAGATAATGGCTACTTGGCCTTAAAAGTCTGATCTACAACATAATCTGCAATATTGTTGAGTAGAGTGTACATTATGGAGAGAGACGCTTTCAAAATCCCATTACGCCCTAATCCTTCCACACTCCCTAATGTATTACCCACAATCCTCCACGCACGGAGCCAGGCCTTCAAAACAAACAGAAAAGCTTTTCTTTTATCCCTTTTCAAGAAAGCACGTCTTATCTAATCAATACACATCATGTCCCAAGAGGTGGAAGAGAATTACTTCTCAGTAGATGTATACAAGCCAAATGATTCTCCTCTTTGCTGACTCAATTAAGTAGTGAGTGGATCAAAGACATGGACACGGGTTCCTTTACTGTCACAGCTGCCTCGCACAAAACCAATCGTCTGCATCATAAGTCAGTTAAGCTGTGGTAAAGCACAACAGCAGGGGTGTAATGTAACTTTGTACATTTGGCTCTACTTGATACTTACTTTACAGATTAAGACTTTAAATTCAACATTATCATAAAATCATGAACTGGATCATAAAATTCTGCTGTTGTCAGGTAGAAACCTTTTAGTTTGATGACACAATGCATTTTACATTATCTCAAGAGCTTTGGAGAGGAAAATGGGCAGGGGACTTTTACTCAAAACCCAACTGACCTGAATGCATGACAAATCCCCAAAATTGGAAATATAAGGTTTTGCACCTAAGAACCTTGTATGTCCACATTATTTCATTCAAAATTCAGGATTTTCATAATGTACCTCTCTTACAGGAACCATTTTTTACTTTTACTTTTACAGTACTTTTATTGTATATACTGGTTTACTTACCCTAACCACTGCATTTCCTATTGTGGTGTTACTACTTTAACTTAAATAAATTATCTGATTAATTTTTCCATTACTGCACTACAGTATGAATGATAATTGAATTTTATTATTTGTATTCTTCATCACAATCGTCCACTTACGCAGGTATGTGTTGTTTGGCCTTTTATCCACAGTGTGAGTGCAGGTGGGATTACTGGGAGCCTCTGCCTTCTTGATCCAAACAGAGTAATGTCCACCTTCCCCATACGTCTGACTCCACCTGGATCCCAAAGCAACCATGAGACACAGACCATAAAAGCATAAAAACTGCAGGCTGCAGTTTGAGCCCCTCTGAAATTATATTTCCTCAAAAGCATGCATTAAATGAAATGATTTTTTTGTATTCTGCCAGCAGTTGTTTACCTCTCTATCTTATTGAAAATGTGTCTTCTTCTGCACTGACAGAAGCCCTCTGGTCATAAACATGACCTGGGAGCACCGCCTAGTGTCTGTAAACCAGAAATGCAGCCCTGAGCTGTCCCCTCTCCGGTTTCAGAGACCAAAAACATGCATTACACGCTCATATTGATCTACTGTAGGATGACATACTAGCTATCACTAGGAGTGTTTTTTCAAAGGGGAAAAGGAAATCAATATCAGCACAGTCTGGTTAGAGACCTCAGCATTGATCTAGAAAGACCAAGACTAGACCTCAGAGAAGGAGGAAGAAACACCAGCGGTTTGTCATGCCGGAACAAGATCCTTGGCATTGTGTTTAAAAGTGACCCCTGAATGGAAAGCTTTGCCCTGATGTCTTGTCAGTCCTGCTTGTTTATAACTATGGCAACTGTCTCCTCTACTTAACATCCCCTGTGAGGTTTCCGCAGGACACGTAGCTTTGAAGCTTTAATGAGCCCTTTTCATCAATATTGGAATGTCAGGTCTTATTAACCCCAAAATGGCCCTTGATCGATACCCAGCGAGGGAGTTTAAAGAAGGGCATCAGTCAGGTCCAGAAAGCAGGTCAGGATTAGTCTCTCAGTCCTATAAATAATCTAACTGACTGCTGATGTAATCATCAGATGCCACCACACTATATTTTGTCTGGAGACAAGAGCAATACACTCCCACAGGCAGAATTAATAAGGAGAAACAGAAAAGACATGAGCAGTTTTACATCTCTGAATCCTAACAGTTGGTTGTGTTTAATAGTAATGGTTTGATTACCTGCAAAAGGTTTCATTCCCGATTTCCATTCGCATCGTCAAAGTGAATTTAGTGTTGATCACCAGATATTTACTGCTGTTTCTGGCATTCACACTGACCAAAGGCTGGTACACACACTGAGAGGTAAAACAGGTGGAACAGACATATCATGTTAATGTACTACAATTTCAACAGTTTAAGCGTTAATCTGGAGATTAGAGAGACACAGCATGAAATATCAGGAATTTCAATATTACATACTTAGAAATCATCATAGAACTTGACCAGTAATATCCTTAACGTGAGTAGTTGTTCTATCAATCCTTTGGCCTTCTAATGTGTGGGAAACTCTGGGAGGGCACTCATTAGAGAGCATACCTCTGCCAAGGCAGAACAAGCCTTGACAAAATTAGTCTTGTTCCAATAATGTAAAATGTTTTAATCCCATCTTTCTGTGGGGGAATTGGTCCTCTGCATTTCATTCACATTTCAGGTCTACAGCCAGGTGATGCAGGAGCATTAACTTTACACACACATTTTTGGATGGTGGATAAAACCAGAGCACCTGGAGGAAACCCTTGCAGAATGGAGTGTTTGGTCACACAGTTGTACCTGAATAAACAGTGACTCAAAAATAACAAACCTCTATGGATGTCTGACTTAGTTAATGCACATGTATAGCCTTTTGAATGGATGTGCTTCACAGTATCGACTGATACTACACATAACACTTAAATGCATCAGTATTAACCTCTTAAAACTGACAAATCCATATGAATACATACAGTATACTGTATATTTTGGGTGAAAGGAAGTTGATCTAACAAGGACGTGTGGACAAACCTGGGCAGATCAAGGGAAGAAAAAAAAGAAATTTGATATATTTATCATCATATTTATCAGTGGATATATTTATTTTT
>OMOW01066276.1:1585-14221 GCA_900312555.1 Lamprogrammus exutus
TATTTTTTTGGGTGCAAAATCTATAAGCCCCTCAATTAGATTTTTTTTTTTTTAAATATCCATATTAGAACGGTCTCTTATCACTAAGGCATATTTGTTGTATATTTCTCGCCTTGTTTATATTGCTATTCTATTGCTTCTTACCTATTATTACTTATTTATTGATTTTAGTTTGTAGGTTTTAGTGATGCTTCTTCTAGTTGGCTATCCACTTTTGCTGATGTAACATTGCAAATTTCCGCATTGTGGGACAAATAAAGGATTATCTTATCTTATGTTATTTCAGTCATTTTCCTGCCACTCACCTTAACCTTTTATAGTGCACCCTGCAAAAGAGTGTTGCTGCAAATGCTTCACATGCCTAAATTCTGAACAACCCTTGCTAATAGGCTATGTAAATCAATAACCCATACCTGGAAAAAATAATGAAATTCTGTCATAAATGTAAAAGAAATTACAGAAGAATCGTAAAAGTAAAAACAAACAAACATGAAGTCGCTATGCATTTGAAACATTCCAAAAGTTATTTGAAGTTTGCATGTTTTTTAGTTTTTGAGATATGCTCCTTTTTGTGAGCGGAGTGCAATGGCGTTTTTCTTTTTGTTCATTTTGTTTATATCATCTGTGCAAATGCTGTACATTCACTTGTGGTAGCCTTGTGGTGATTTTGTCACAAAGCTCTCAACTCATCGCGCTAAACAGATTTTGCTTCGACCGATGTTGGTTCCTCTCTGTCTGTCTCGTGTAATGTAGGCACCATGGTCAAGCGGCACGGAGTGTGTAGCAAAGTACAACTTCCAGACCTCCAATGAGCAGGACCTGCCCTTCTGTAAAGGAGATGTATTGACCATCATCGGAGCCACCAGGGTAAGGTCACACTTGGCTGGGTAAATGATACAAGTTGAGCCTCAGAACTGCAGAAATCCTTCAACTAAATGGACTAAATTATGTGTTAGTTGTCTAAACTGTTAATCACATATAAATATACAGGTTTATTCTAGTTGTAGTTTCCTTTTTACTAACACCCTAATGGTATTGGACTGTTGGACAAGAAGTATCACTCACCAGCCGTTTAACCTGAATATATGACACGAAACTCCAGGAAGGCTCAGTAATTGTTTCTGCTATCCCCAAAATCCACCTCAGCATGCACTCTCAACACCCACTTTGCCTTCACGATCCTTTACCAACACACAGATTTGTGTCCAGTTCCAAATATTGCTCAGAATTGTCTAAACTCCCTGTTGCTCTCAGGGAAAATATACTAATGGGAGAGAGGACTTTCCACTCAACAGCTCAAAATTCTACTTATATTAATGATTAAATGGATGCTTGAAATAGTCTGGCCAGCTTTCACCGAGAGTTGAAAGCAGCATCTAACTTTCTCGTCTGCTTACAGTCTTTCGGTTAAAGCTACCTTGCCTCTGTCAGCCTCTCACATTAGCAGTTTTTGAGTCAGAAAGTTTCTTTTTAGCCAGAGTTCTCGCTGCCTCCTTCAACTTCTGCCCACAAATGTCTAATTCAGCCTGTAGTTTTGAAGTGGATTTCAGCCTCCACTCTCCTGTGTGTGGAGTAGATTCCTAGCCCTGCTGCTTCCCAGCTGCTACCAACTCAGCGTAGTTGAGGATGGAAACGAGAACAACTGTCCTTGCCTATGTGCTGTGTTAGATTCTTGAGGAGAATGTAGAACACTGTATTAATTAGCATCAATATGAAGGTTGTGCTGATGACCATATTTACATGTGGGTCTGTTTCAGGATCCTAACTGGTACAGAGCGAAGAACACAGGGGGCAGAGAGGGCACCATCCCAGCAAACTATGTCCAGAAAAGGGAAGGAGTCAAGTCAGGAGGGAAACTCAGTCTAATGCCGTGAGTACCAGAGGGTTAATGGAGGGGGAACGCATGTAAACTGCACACTTGCATTCAAGCAATAGTTGTTTGTTGGTAATTGTGTCATGACTTCATTGCTTCTATAAAAAACGCAGAATGTAGACAGACAGTACTGATATATTTCATTTCATTTAGACTGTCCATTTTAGGTAAAAATTTAAGAAATTGTGCTAAAATGTGGGACAACATCATCATACGTTGCTGCAGTCATCAAAGTTGATTATGTGGTTGTGGACTTACAGTTTGCTTTATGTCACTGCCACATATGCTGTGCTTCCTTAAGTGTGTGACTAAGTTGTTGTGCTAATATTCACAATAGGGGGAAAATGTCTAAAAGCAGGCAGATGCACCACAGGCTAGAAATTCCATCTCTCACAGAATCATTTTACTTTGTCTTCCCTTGTCTTGGTATGGCTGCCACAGAGGCCAGGAGCTGTTGTGCTGTACATCTGAATCAGGCTCTTTGAAACAGCTCCATTAAAAAAAAAAGAAGGAAAATCCAATGAGAGGCATATGCAAATGAAACAAGACAGGAAAGCAAAGTGCAAGTAGGCTGCTGCGGTGTCACGACACAACGATGAGATGTTGCCGATAGCTGCCAAAGCTTTTCATTGACACCGTGCAAATTGTAAACAGGTTCAAATGTGAATTACTCCGCTGACCGTGATGATGTTAGGCTTTTCATTTCACCATGATGTGAGGAAATATCGAGTCATAAGAGGAGCATGGGTCAATCTGTCACCCTGAAACACCCATCGCTACCAAATGTATGAAAATGAATGGAGCTCTTTCAGTCAGACCTGAATTGATTAGAAAACATATTTTCAACATTGGGCTTTATTATATAAAGGTGCTATATTGTGAATGCCTGTGTTGGTTAGTCATCTATCTTTCACCCAAGACATGTTTTAGCCAGACCCATCCTTTCATTAAAATCCCAGCATTTACACAGTGAGAGCAAATACAGAGAGGGGGCCATTAAAATATTTGTGCAACAGTGCTTTTAGATCCATTCCAGAATAGCTAATGGGTTGACATTGTTGACTTTTGTTGCTCTTTGCGTAACTTCATCACCTGTTGATAAAAGCTTGAATCCTCTCCCTTTGCTCGGTGTCTCCACTCTGTGTACACCTTTGTAAATTCAGTGAAAAGGACATCCAGCTCTGACGTGGTGTGTGTTGATATAATAGCACTATAGGTAACTTGACATTGCCATTAACTATAATGCTTTCCAACTTTGCTGCAGCTCTAATAAGATGTCATTATAAATGGCGATGTTCCCACAGGTAAAAACGGGAAAACGTTGAATCTTTTATTAGATGTGATCAATCTCATATACTTTTTTAGGTGTGTATGCTTGTAATATTTCAAGTATACAATATTCCAGCTTCTCATCAGAGTAATATTTTTTCATATTAGTGTTTGGTTTTGGTGAAACACCTGGAAGCTATAGAAGGTACGATCGACTGATGGCAGACATCAGACACAGGCTTCCTCTCTCCCAGTAACTTGGCTTATTTAAAACAAACAATTTTGAAAGTGTAATGCTGACCTAATGTTCACAACACTGCATTTGAGATTACTGCATAGTTAAATATGTTTTAACAGGTCGGATCATCAGCACGTGGTCCACTGGGGCCCATTAGTTGTAACCCTTGGAGATGTGTGGATTTTGTTATGAATCACTAACAGATGTCTGAAGGAAGACTTCTCCCTCTCCACTGGGTTACATAAGGGCTCAGCTGTGGTCTTCTGTCTCCATGCTCGCCCTCACTGATGTACACTGAGGGACAGACAGACACCCGCCTCCCTCTCTGCCATATAACGGCTCGCTATGTTTGCTGCCCCCATGTGGCAAACATCTGCCCCACGTAACGACGTCGTCCAAAGAAAGCTGGTCTGTTCTCCGTTCCATTTCCTCCTTCCCGCCCTGTCCACATTGAATTGTTTACAGCATTTTCGTGACATTTTTTTCATTCCAAGATGATGTCACTTATTAAATGAGCACTGCATTTGATAGCCGTGGACAACACTGCAGTGTCCATTCACCAAGGGGCTTTGTGTTTTTCCGGGCCCTCCGCACTCCTGCTCTAGGATTAATGGAAGTTAAGGAGCTGCTGTCCACCGGAGAAGCTGCCTGCAGTGATCTAATCAACTCAACCCACATTAAGCTGCTTTGCCACAAGGGCCTCTTCTTTGCTCTGTCTGAGGAGGCAGAGGACGAAGAAAAGTAGGAGAAGAAGGAGGAGGAGGAGGGGAAAGAGGCTAAATCAATTAGAACCGTTGATTACTGCCCACTCGCAAGCCAGAGGGACCTTGTGGGCTGCTACTGTTGGCGGCCAAAACAAACTTTCACACAAAGAGGGGAGTGCGTCGATGAGTTACGGTGCTCTGCTTTGTAGTGCTGGTTGCTGGGATGGTGCTGGGTGTTGAGCACAAGACCATTAGGCGATAGAAATAGATTGAGTGCTCAGATTCTGAGTCTTCACAATAGAAGCTCAGGTTAGAGAGGGAGAGGAGGGGATAGATTGATAGATATCAATAATATTGATGGTTTGGTTAGGTTAGGTCATAGAGGGTGAAAATTAAATTGACATTATGCAAGTAGCAGTAACTGAAAAACTGGAAGTGTCATGGTAAATATTAACTGCGCCTACTAAACAAATATGTGGGGTAAAGTATAGTATAGTAGCATCATCAGTAAATATCCAATATAAAGGCATCGTCAGAAAATGAAGGGAAGTTTGTAACGAGGTTGCAGCAGTAGATGGCTGTGATGCGGCGTTTTAATCCACCCATTAGTAGCCTATAGATGTCGCCTCCAGGCCATATGGTGAGGTTGAGCCGGGTTACGCAGCCAGCTAAATCAGGAAGCCACTGCGCTATTTGGTCCCAGAGCTCGTAGACAAGAATCCAAATGGCTTTATAGCTTAGTTTACACTCGGCACAGATTTCTCTGTGCCACCCGTGGTTGGGTGAAAAGCCACCCCAGCCCTCCACAGTCAGGAGTGGGCAAGTTTGGTCCAGTCCTGACCCAGCGTCTTGTCCAAGCAGGGTTTTTTTTTTGCGTTTTCCTGTTATTGCAGTGCCTGTGTCAGTTTCCGACTCTGCCCCAGGCTGTGAGTGTGTGTTTGTGAGCAGCACGTTTCCTGTTGTTCGGACTCAGGTACATTCTCACTAACTCTGTGAGAGGAGTCGGCCCCTCCTCTGCACCACTCGAGCTCAACAGACTGGAAGTGCTGCTGTGTGCTTCCTTTTTTACCAACCTACTGGTGTTCGTCTCATTTCACAGCACAGCCGTGGTCCACGATTTGTGCAAGTGGATCTCTCTCTCTCTCTCTCTCTCGGTCTCTCTCTTCGATGGTTTAATCAGTAAATTAAAAGTGTAGTCACGTGTTTGAAAACCACTGATACTGGTCACACATTGTCAGATTGTGATGTAATTAGCTCACATGATACTCAGCGATGGAGCAGATGATGGTTTGAAGTGTTTTCATCCATATTTATACTTTTTACTTGTCTATGTGTAAAGTGTGTGTAACTCAGAGAATTTGAGAGAGGTCAGAGCTTGATCACCTTTCTCTTCCCCATCTCCGTCCTTTGTCCTCTCTCCTAATTCTTTCTCCCTTCACATTGCTCACTCCTCTTGCGCCGCTTCTCCCTCTCTCCATCTTCTTCCCCTTTTATCTCCCCTCCTCTCTTCGTCCTCCTCCTCTTTCCTCCCTGCAGCTGGTTTCACGGGAAGATAACTCGGGAGCAGGCCGAGCGGCTGCTTTACCCTCCTGAAATAGGATTGTTCCTGGTGAGGGAGAGCACCAACTACCCCGGCGATTACACCCTGTGCGTCAGCTGCGACGGCAAAGTGGAGCACTACCGCATCATCTACCACAACGGCAAGCTCACCATTGACGAGGAGGAGTACTTTGAGAACCTCATGCAGCTGGTGGAGGTGAGAGATGGCAGATAAAACTATTCAAGAAGTTGCACAAGACACACTGAATGCTCTGCCCACCTTAATCAGGGTCTTAAAGGGTCAGTTACTGATTTGATGACATTGAAATCAACCAAGCTCTCATTGTCGCCTAAAGTAAATCATTGCACATCATTTAAGCATATAAATGGGAATTAATCATGAGTTTATTCACAGTTGACCACTTAGGAACTACTCCACTCTACTCTACTCCTGGGATTTTATGATCAAGGACTGGTCGGGATTTTTGTCCATACTGGGATGAAGACATAAATGTTGAGTAAGACATACCTGGATGGAATTAAAATGATTCTTTTGTTCTCGAAATATGCACAACTGGTTGCTTAATCGCTTCATGAGGGCCGTCGAATGTTGACAAGAACAAGCCAGCTGTCACAGAGGCCCATGTACACCCCCACAGTCACCCATAGTGTCTCTCTCTCTCTCTCTCTCTCTCTCTCTCTCTGTAATAGCATATGAGAGGATTCCTTACATTCTTGTGATTTTTTCCCCCACCTTCTTCACTGTTCTCCTGCTCTGTCTCATTGGCCTGTCACAGCAGGCTTCAGGCAGACCCACAGATTCCAGACACAAACACAAACACAAACACACTATATTCATACATACACTCAAACAAGCTCGCTCAAGTGCTGTATGCTGGAACAATTGAGTGCTCTACTCCACTCTCAATCACTGCACAATGAAAGTCATGTATGTAATTGCAGTTTCTATTTTTATATATCTACAGATAACATCCTTCAAAGCCAATTGTGTATGCGAGGATCTTGATTTATCTAATGCCATTGTGTTCCCAAAACATTTCACAGCTTCTTACATAAATTACAAGCTGGATTTAAGGAATTTTCGTCTTTGTTCTGAATCACCAAAGATGATATTGAAAACACGGAATCGACAACAGCACTGAAGAATGTAAATGTGTATATTTGTGTGCATGGATGCATGCGTAATGGGTGGTGCGGTGGCTCTTGTGCATGTGGGAACATGAATCTCTCTGAGCTATGTTGTCAGCTTCCATGGTGAGCAATTCAGAGGAGCTGACCCTCTCCTTCACCATGCTGCCCCCTGGTGGTTGTCCGTGTAACTTGCACTGTTCAGACAAGCTGCTGTGCTGCAATTGAATATCACTGGTTTTATTTCCATCAATCTAATGGTCGAAGAAGGGGTTGATTCCCCTTTTGGTGACGGTCAGGAAGATGCTGAATCCCTTCTTACCTCATATGTTTGCTCCTGTTTCTGCCTGTCAGATGTGGTGCAGGTGAACAGATTAATTTCCTCTCCCACATCAATAGAATATGAGCAAACAAAATGATTGTGGGATTATTATTATTATTATTACTACTGATGAGCAGGCACTGACAGGGGTTTATTTCTTTCACTGCATTTCGCGGGGTGAAAGGTCAAATGCATCGACCTCTCACACCCACACACTTCGCCTCCGCTGCTGGTTCCTCCGTCCCTCCCAGCAGGGCAGCTGGGAGGGACTTGTCAGAGGCTTTGTGGAATGCCTTAGGTTTGGATGATCCTGATATATTCACTCTCTCTCTTACTGCACCACTATAATGTACGGTACATACACCCCAGCCCACTAACTCCTGTTTACTCTTCAAGTACGCTCTACCTCAGCACCGGGCTCCATATTCACCCATCAGCCACAACATTAAAACCACCGACAGGTGAAGTGATTAACATTGAACTTTGACAAGGGCCAAATTGTGATGGCTAGACGACTGGGTGAGAGCTGGGTATGCAGTGGTCAGTACTGCTGCTAACATCTTGGTGCCAGATACCATAGGACACCTTCAGAGGTCTTGTGGAGTCCATGCCTCGACGGGTCAGAGCTGTTTTGGCAGCATGAGGAGGACCTTCACAGTATTAGGCAGGTGGTGTTAATTTTGTGGCTGATCGGTGTATATCCTATTGGGCTTCAACTCTGAGAGGAGTTGTAAAGGGAAAATAGAAGATTTTACTTTATTTTGACCTGTCAGATGTAAGAAGGAAATGTTTTGCACTTATCTGTATTTAGGCTACATTAAAAATATTGGCAGTACCAGATCAGGACACATACAGTATATGAAAGATTATTCCACCTCATTAGTAGAATAATTCTCATACTCCAGAATATCCTGAAACTCAGACTCAGCCCTGTCATCACACCACCCTCTTTCTTTCATTCTAATATGCTCTTATCTCAAAGAATGAAAAATCCATGCTACTTCTCCCTGAGAGCCTGAGATCAGAGCAATATTTGATTTCATCTTTTGCATGAAAATCAGCATGGCTGCCACCTGCTGTACCAACCTGTCATGATTTATCTGTACGGTTGAAACTCTGAAACAGCTATGGCCTTCAGTAGATTCTTTTTTATTTGCTGGAAATAGCAATCATATTTTGTTTTTGCTTTTCAAGGGCTTGTAGTCAGATCCACCAATCAGAATTAGTTTATGAACATAGATCCCTGACTGGGCCGGTGCCTGGTCCAAAGGTGGCAGTGTGACAGTGAATGTTAATGTACCACTGAGTTTTATCCATTTAATTGTGACAGTGAAATATAAGACTATAAGAGCCCTAATTCACGTCTGAATTTTACAAATTACAATTGAGTAGTTTAATTTACACTCGTGCTGACAGATTTGTATTTTTACTGCAACAGAGATTCTGCTTATACAATACATTTCCCACTGCCATGTTTACTCCAGCCAAATACCTGCTCCAGATCAAAACTCATTTAATTTTTTATTAAAAACTGGATCCAAAAAATGGATTTTCATTGTTTGTTGGTAAATAGACATAACTGTTTTGTCTCTCATTAACTCTGTCCTCAGCATTACACCAAAGATGCCGATGGCCTGTGTACCAGGCTGAATAAACCCAAGCTGATGGAGGGAACAGTGGCAGCTCAGGACGAGTTCTCCAGGAGTAAGGACACACACTGAGCCTCATTACACCACTCACCAGGGACACCAGTGCCCACTGGGACAAATTTGTGTGTGTGTGTGTGGGTGTACTGTGATGCGAAGCGCACAACCATGAAGTTTACAGCGGATATGCACACACACACACACACACATAAAAGCACACAAAGCCTGCATCTCCTGCAATGCTCTGCTATTAACCCAGACCTAAAAGCTTTAATCAGCGGCGGGTAATTAATCTTTCTGTGACTGGGGACGGAGGTTTGGCTCATCACACAGACAGCTTCAGCAGCTCTCTCAAGGTCAATCGGACTCTTCCTCGCCACCCCTCTCTCTCTCTCTCATTGGTCCTGTCCCTCCACACTCATGTTTACAGTATGCAGGATGGAACGACAAATTCTAAGACCTCAGAAAAATGTTCAACTAAAGGATTTCCCCATGAAATCAGATATCAATCATTCATAAAAATAGAACTTGTATAGTGACAGGGTGGTTATGAATGTTGTTGAGTTTAATACCAAATGGTTCATGACTATTTTCAACCATTTCCATCTGTCTTCCTATAACAACATACATTTCATTTGCCTTTCCATATTATCATTAGTGTTTTTCCCATTCATGCTGTACAATATGAGTCTTACAGTGTGCCAGTCAGCTAGTAGATTTTGTACTGTGTTTGGGACATCTGCTAAGTGTCATGTGTCTTCTCTTGGCAGGCGGCTGGGCCTTGAACAGAAAAGAGCTGAAGCTCATCCACACAATCGGCAAAGGAGAGTTTGGAGGTGAGCCAGCGGTTTGAGTCGAGGATCTTGGTGACGTTCTGCAGCAATATCCACTCCCATAATAAAAACATCTCAGACATCATACCCTGAATCAAAGTAAGCATGGTCCTCTTGGATTTTGTCCTCAAAAGTTCTCCCTGTCTGTGTCCTCGTCAGATGTGATGGTAGGTGACTACAGAGGGACCAAGGTGGCTGTCAAGTGTATCAAAAACGACGCGACAGCTCAGGCTTTCATCGCCGAGGCTTCTGTTATGACGTAAGACATTATTGACTGTTATATTATTGAGAGTAACCAGAATATTTGCCGACACTCTTAATCTTTCTGTTTGTCCGTGCAGGCAACTGAGGCACAACAACCTGGTGCAGTTGCTAGGGGTCATTGTGGAGGAGAGGGGCAGTCTCTACATCGTCACAGAGTACATGGCCAAAGTCAGTACTTCAGTCTTAGTCAGGAACACTAATTAATAAGTCATCTAATTCACTAATCCACATGGAAAAGATGTTGTATCTGATTACCAAGGATGTTGATGGACATTTTTCAGGGCATTGTAAGGACAAAGACAAAAATGTTAATGATTAAAAGTCCATGTCATTGTAATGTATTATTAATGATAGATACTCTTCTCACAGGGCAGTCTAGTGGACTACTTGCGCTCTCGAGGACGGACCGTGCTGGGAGGAGACTGCTTACTCAAATTCTCTCTGTGAGTCCCTGGCCATCTGTTCAATTACTCATCAAATATGTATCAAAGATGTTTAATCCGCACATCTCAGCCTATAGAGCTGACCTGCTGCTCTTAGAATGACGGGAACATAGAAGAACCATTTGGTTACATAAACAACTCTCTCTTTATAAATGGCTGTTTTAGCTGCGAGTCGAGTGCCGTAATCCCTGTTTTTCTGTAATTCAATGTATTTGTACAACCTTAAAGCATTTAACAATCAGATGATCAACCAGTAAGCAGAAATGCAGAAATAGCTTCCGGAAGACATGCAAGGAAAAAGCTTTTAACTTGAGGCACAAGCTTGTAAAGGAGGGAATCATAGTGTAGTGGAGTATTTTGTGACATATTTTTGGATTACAGCTGTTTCAGATTGCTGAGATTGCTTGTATTTGTGTCGTCGCTTGTCATTTGATATATTTTGGCAAGACCAGATGATAGGTTTAAACCAGTGTAACCATGGCCACTGATATACTGAGAGGTGGCTGTGGCTGTGGACTGTTGTTAGGCTCTGATGGTCCGTTGAATTTGGTCATCCGGTCCTGAGCGGTGTCTCTTGCCTGACCGCGTCCTTGTTTCGCAGTGACGTGTGCGAAGCCATGGAGTACCTGGAGGCCAACAACTTTGTCCACAGAGACCTGGCCGCCCGTAACGTGCTGGTGTCCGACGACAACATCGCCAAGGTCAGCGACTTCGGCCTCACCAAGGAGGCGTCCTCCATACAGGACACCGCTAAGCTGCCTGTCAAATGGACCTCTCCTGAAGCACTAAGAGAGAAGGTGAGACCGGGACCAAAGTGTCAAAGTGCAACACACCCCGGTCAATTAGCAGTTGCTCTCCCCTTAACCTAGTTTGATTGGTGCACCAGATGCAATGCCGGAGTGGCTAATGGAATGTCCCTTTTGTCTCTCACCTTGCCTCACTCCTCTCTTCCCCCTCATTCCTCTGCTCTCATGTTGGTGTAAATTTAGAACAGAAGGGGGGTGCTTTTTGTGTGTGTCCTAAGGTATATGTACACAAACAAACAAACAGAATTTCCACACACTCATAAACTACTTTTTATTTCTGTCATGATCCTTATATCTGTCGCTCTCTCTGTTTTCTCTCTCTTTCGCCCACAAACACACTAGTAACTGGCTGAAGGTGATTTTTTTTCTTCTTCCTAATACAGTGGAAGTGAACTGAAACATTGTCAGGCGTCCGAGCGACCCCCCCATCACTTTACGTGGCTTTTGTTCTCTCTAATTCCATACATGACTCTGGAATAAACCTGTTTCAGCCCTCGCTGTACTGGACCGCTCAGCGCACTCACACACACACACACACCACTTTCTCTCTTTCAAACTCCGTGCCTCTTTTCTGTCTTTCACTCCCACCCAACCATTTGGGAATTCCTGTCATGTCATGCTTTTTTTTTGTCCTCCCGTCCCTCCTCTTTCACTGTGTCGCTCGCTCACACTTCCCCCTTTTATCTGATGTCTCTTCCTCACATTTCCAGAGCACAAAAGAGGCTTAGCCACACTCAAAATGTACAGCTAAAACTCCTGCTCTGTGCAGACCCCCTCAATGGCACAATGCTGAAAAACCCCTGCATTTTTCTTTTATTTAAGTTTTTTATTTTAACTTGTCATTCATTTGTTCTGTCATAGCTCAGCTCGGAATATGACAAATGAAGACGAGGCTACTGACAGCCTCGATTACTTGGTTACGAATCAATGAATGGAGGGTGTCACAAACAACAATGGCACAAAGAATTTTCATAAATCCCTGCATAAAAAAGTTTATGTCTTTCAATTTTTATACGATTGACAAGTCGTCATTAATGATGCCTATAGCAATCTTTAAACATATACAGCTACAGCACCACAGTAATAATTGAAACTTCCCTCGCCTCTTGACATCCAAATCTTGTGCGAAACACGTTTCATTTCATTCGCCGTCCTCTTCTCTTTTGTCCGACAGAGGTTCTCCACCAAGTCTGATGTCTGGAGTTATGGAATCTTACTTTGGGAGATCTACTCCTTTGGGCGCGTGCCTTACCCTAGAATTGTAAGTACCTGAACCGAGTTTCTGTGGCTCACCAGCAGATGGCAGTAGCTGTTCTGTTTTTGTTGAAAATAGGTGGAATTTGTTTTACCTAAAAAAACAAAACAGACTGATGCTGCTGAGAATCAAGCACATGTTTTATTATGAATTTGATCATTTCCACATTTCTCTCTCTCGCTCTCTCTCTCTCTCTCTCTCTCTCTCTCCCTCTCCCTCTCTCAGCCCCTGAAAGAGGTGGCGCCACGGGGGGAGGAGGGAGATAGATCGGAAGAGCACACGTCTGCTCTCCAGC
>OMOW01066277.1:1840-12559 GCA_900312555.1 Lamprogrammus exutus
CCCCCCCCCTGTTAAATTAAGTGAAGTAGAGAGAGCAGTTTCAGTTGTTACATGACTGCGGAGCAATTAAATGTCGTCTACATCGAACTTTGTGGATGAGGCGTAGGAGGTAAGTTGGGCTATAAGAAAAGGGTTTAGAGTTGTGAACGTCTACATCTGATCAAAGGGGTATTTAGGTACAGTTTGAGGTGCTCATAATTTGAATATTTCCATTTTTACTCCACTACATTTATCTCCATTTTCACATACTTCCCTCCCTCCATCCTTCCTTCTATCCTAGTTTCCTTCTTCATTTCATTTCTGCTCATCTCCTTTCTTCTTCACTCCATTCCATCCTTAACTTTGTTAATTCCTTCCAGTCTGCCTTCCTTCTTCTCATCTTTCCTCCCTTCTTACCGTCATTTTCATTCTCCCTTGATCTGAAAGCTGGAAAATCCACATCAGTGGAGATGCAAGGTTTTGTCCGGATAAACCAAATCCAAATCTCCTTTGCTAAGAGTAAAAATACTCTTTATACTTGAGTACATTCTACTCAATACAAATAAAGATTTGATTACTTGTTCCATCATTGCCTCTGATGAAGAATTAGTCCCCCTTTCAACCCTTCCTCCTCCTCCTCTCTCAGAGTTAACCATCGCTCTGCTATCAGCCCAGCTAAAACGTTTCCCTCATAGACAGAGGCAGCCAGGCATGGAGGCAGACTTTGTGCCTCATCTTACATGCAAAATTTCACGTCCACACACACAGACGGACAGCATGAGCAGGAGTGTGTGATGCAGAAGGGTACTGATCTCTGCGTTTATGTAATCTAGTGTAGCAGAGCGTACTCGGCGAGCGGTGACACAAGAGAACTCTCTGTTCTGCTGAAGGAAGAGACAGCCTGTCAGAGCGACGCTATTCCTGTGCTGTTTGTCAGTGGAAGGTGGCACCGGAACAGCTTCCTCCAAACCACAGAGTGTTTAACGCTTTAGGGCAAGACCAAGTCAAGTATGCAGCCTCTCAGGGGAAGTATCAAGTCACAAGTGCTGCAAACTGGATTGGATTGGATTGATTTCAGAGCATTGTTTGCAGAAATGTCCACATTCACAAGCAAAATTTGTTTAATTTGAATTTCTAAAGTTTCATTGCTTTTATGAAGCAATACAGGCTTAAAATTAGCAGACAGGTTCACATCAAGCCTCAAATCCTTACTTTAATGATTTATGTCTGACTCATGTCCATGTCTGCTCTGAGCCAATTGCAGATCTTTGCCAGGCTTCGTGCAGCGGCTCGGTGTGTCATGTGTGAACGTGTGGGTAGATGCCACTGAGTGTTTGCTTGCTAGATCGACAGAGCCCCACCTGTGCGAAGCCTGGCACTGCCACGCTATAGGGGCGTTGCTGTCTGCTGTGCACCGCAGCGGCGTTCTGCGCTGCCATACGGGAGTGCATGTCGTAGTCAGGGACGGGCAGGGCCATGTCTTCTCTCTCTAGAAGGTTCCCCGTGCTGCTGCTCTTCCCATGGTGGAGGCTAGAAACAAGGCAACAAAGCCAATCAACAAGACTAATGTCAGTTTGTGGTTGTTTACTGTCTACTACAGGAAGAACCACAGGGAAGTAAACTCTACATTTTGCCTGCTGGGTTTCAAAACCAAATGGGAAACAAATGGGAATAACCCTAAAAAGTCAGAGGCAACAATGGGTAATCAGGAATAGCCAGTTAAAAAAAATCACATAACACAGCAGCAAAACTTGTGAATCAATGCTAAAATATATGGAACATTCATAGGAATAATCCTGAAAGTACAGATATTCTGAAAAGTCGGGAATAGAAGTGAAAAATTGAGAACAACCCTAAAATGCTGGCTGGATGGGTTGATAACTTTAAGGTCGAAACTTTTGCACCACACCAAAAAATTCAAAACTTACTTGTGTACTCGAAGCTGCCTCATGGAATCGCTGTCACCATCAGAGATCATCCTCGTGTAAGAGAAAGGAAACCAGCCACGCCTAAGGGAGGGGACCACATATTAACCATGCAGCACTTCACACTGATGACGCAACAGGCAACTTATCCGATCACTTAACACGACAATGCCCTCACATCCTGGTCTTCTCGTTCTCTCCGTAGTGCCACCCGTCTCGGGCCTCCGGGACCAACAGGGTAATCACGTCGCCGTCAGAGAAGCTGAGCAGGGTGCTGTTGTCCCCGGCAGCGTGGGAGAAGATGGCCTGCACGCGAGTTCTTCCGTTTCTCTCCAAACCTGCTGCCATAGAACTGGACCGTGGCAGCGTACGGGTCTCCGCTGGAAGAGAGAGGATGGAGGTGAGGAGGAAAGGAGGAGGAAAGAAGGCGTTGTGTGTCACTCTATATCCACCAGAAGGCATTAAAAGACATACAGTATGATCCAAATTTCCATGTTCTTATTTTCATTTAGGGTCTATTTAGAAAGCTTTGCAACACTTTAATGTGCAAGAAACCACAATAATTCCTGGTTGCAGCACCTCTGTACACACTGAGTGAAAAAAAAACACTTTCTCTTTAAGGACCCCTTCTGAAAAGTCTGCTTTGATCTGATTGGACGCTGTGTCAAGCCCTGAGCTGGCGACACCCACAGACTATGAAACATTGATGATGGCCAAACATCCGCTCACTAGGCTCTTACTTTGCGTGTCTCACCAGGTAAATTAAATAACCAATCAAAAACAAAGCTTTCAGGGAGGCTCAGTCTTACTGGATGCATTTCGATGTTCAACACAAACCTCTACTATATTACAGTATAAACATTTCTCAAAAACCTTTCCTCAAGACATCTGATTGTGTGTGTGTGACAGTATGTTGTGTGTGTTCTTACTCAGCATGGTCTTGCTCTTGGCAGGGGCCACCTTGCGTACAGGCAGCGTGTTGGAGTAAACGTCTCCTCCGTGTCTCTGCGTCTGCGGTGAGGATTTGGCCTGGGCCGCCTTACTCTCCATCCACTGCTGGTAGTCCTCCCCGCCATGAGCGCCGGCTGAGCCGTTCATCACCGGCATCGCTCCGTCCACACCTCCCATCAGCCTCTGCAGAGGAGGAGACATTTGCATACAGGCAATTAAAACACAAGCCAACGCTGTTGCATAACATCCTGCAGCTCATCAATACTAATGAATGAGTTAGAGAGTAGATCTGGGTCAGGAAATGCTGATTAAAGCAAAGACACCAAACATCCTTAGAGCAAATAAACAAACACTACTGGAATGATTTGGGTCAAAGCTGGACCAACAGAGTAGATGTTGGTTTAAATGACAAAGATATCCCTATTTTCACACGTTATTGTCCACAACTGAGTTCAAAGAGTATTATTTTCTTCAAACAAGTGAAATACCTGCCAGTGCAGTGTGATAATTACACGCTATTTACAATAAAAATCAGCGTGTTTCAAGAACTTCCCAGAAATTACTGTCTGTAACCTGAAACAAGGCAGATTAAGGCAGATTGCTAAATAATGACATCACAAACTTTTGCACACAGAGCGCTGACTGGAAGAGTTTGTGCTTTGACCTGTGAATCTAAACCGTGGGCCTGGTGGCTTTTAATTAGACTCGGGCCAAGCTGAGGCCGGTTTCACTGTGAATCTGCAAGGCTTCTTCTCAGAAAGCAGCGACGTGAGAAGGAAGATGAGGAGGCAGGGTGTAACACAGTCAGAGGATATGAGGGATTTAAGCTACAGTACCTCTGTATGACAAACTAATTAGCATGGTTTGCAAAGGATTTCATTTGCATTTGTGAGTTTTTTAAGGACGTGTTAAGTCCAACCACATCCTGGAGCAGACACCAATCTATACACTCAAGTAAAGCACTCAAGCGAGCTAGATTAGATGAATCATTTAGTCTGAGCAAAACACAAATACAACCAAAACTCACTCTAGATGAAGAGCAGGCAGTGCTCCTGGAATAAAAGCCCTTTTCATTCTGTGCACTGACAGACAAGTGTCTACACTTACTTGCCAATTAAATTTCAAAACTTTTCCGTAACTTTTCCCTAACAAAAGACACGTGTAAGTGCACACATTCAAGTAAATTCGATTGAATAATATGAATCGATAACTTCTCTGAATACTGCAATGGATATGGATATTTGTGTTTGCTGGCAGCCTTGATACTGGAAGTAACATTAGAGTCTGGACAATATAGGGTGACATGATAGCATCGTGCTTTCATCAGATAAATGGGCAACAAACTCAGTTGGACAGAGTTTTGATAGCGGTGTAATTTTAGAGGAACTGACCTGCTGGCTCATGGCTCCTCCAGCCCTGAGGGTAGCCAGCTCTGGAGGTACAGGCAGGGGTTTGGCACCAGGGATGGGTTCAGAAATGACCATGCCTCCGTGGTGAGCAGCAGAGCCCATGGTGCCGGGTGCGACGCTCATCTGCTGTGCCAGCATCATGGCGCGATCTGGCAGTTTGTTTGGCTCGGCACACGCCTGCTGCCACACCGGGATCTTCTGGGATAAAAGCTCCTTTCCCTGGGAGAAAACACACGGGAAGTGAGGAGGGAGGACACAGAAGCAGAATGGATTTGTGTTCAAAGTGAGCAAAGTGAGGTGACACTGCCTCGTTGATGTTTTGCTTTTTGCAACCAACTTTGCACGATTGTTCAGAAGCATGAGCTCTCAGAGTGCTTTCTAGTTGAGTGACTCTAATCATTAAATTGTGATTAAAATTATTATCACAACATGCACCCAAATAGAAGAGGCGATGAACGACAGGATGAAGAGACAGCTGGAAGGAAGAGGGGCAAGGAGGTAGAGAGATGAGAGGAGAGAGCGAGGGAGATATGAATCCTCTTTATGAAATCCGTTTATGAATGCACTCATTTTACACACTCTCTACTGGTGCATGCAGGGCTGAGTTACACTCCCTCCATACATTATTTGCTGGAGCAGTTGGAATTCTAAGCAGTGTTACATAAACCCACTTCATGAATTCATCGTCAGTGAATAAATGAGTTGAGGAAACGAGCAGAACTCCCGAATGTTGGAATGAGCCTCGGAGGAGAATCTGCTGCTCAAACTGTTTTAACTGAAGCGGGCTTGTAAACACAGCTTGGTTCCAGGGTTGTCTGGCCCTGCTTGGTGTATGTGGGCCGGAGCGTCAGTTGTCAGGGAGTGGGTGGGATCATCAACAAAACAACACAAACACACAAATACTTAAAGTGCAGGAAACACTCACACTAACGGATTCACACTCTCTTGTGTGATTCACAAGAGCCCATGATTTAGGAGGGAAAATTCCTGTAGTTTATGGATGCCACTGAGAATTACTGGTATAGCCCTTTTCAAATATAAAGCAAATGACGAAATAAAGCAAAGAATGGGTTTTATTGTTAAACTAAGACAAAAGTAATAATATTCTATCAAGTAAATAATAATATATCTACTTGATACAATACCTGCATTTTACTGCTACTTTGTAACTGTCTCTACGTTTAGGGTAAAACTGTTGTGAAAGACGTGAACATGGACAGAATCAATAGGATGCTGCCATTCTCTGAATATACATGACATGTTGTTACATTCCTTGAATAAATCTGTGCAATCACTTAATATAAATCTGTTACTCAGCACAAGATTATGTCAATTTCAATCTTTTTGCCTGATTGAGAGTATCAAAGTTTTAATGTGCAACATACTGATTATGTGGCGATGACTAGATTCATGGTCATGTTTGTGTTTAGGTCTGAAGTTGCAATTCGTAAACTTAGCCAAAGACACTAAATCATGTGAGGGTATCTATGATATACTGTACATATAGAAGGGTCCGTTTCCAAAATAGAACACTAAAGCAGCTGCTAATGGCTCTTGTATGTATACGAACAGTATATTTTGTGACATGAAAACGGACACGTGAATAATTGAGTGCAGCTGAAGCTAATTTGCTCCGACAGTGATTGTTATCTGTACAGTAAACCCCCCCCATCATATGATAAGCAATCCCATGCATTTTGTAAACAATCTTTGTTGCATCGCTGTGAGTGCGTTTTCTACCGTCTGTATACTTCCTGTTGTCTGTCACTCACACATTCAGACACTCACTCACCCACACACTGAGCCTGACTGAACTAACTGTTCCTGCAGAACAAGGACAGCCTCTCTCCTGCTGCCCGCCCCCACTTCACCCTCCTCAACACCTTCACTCTACCTCCACCTGTCCATCATTTACCTCGTCTCCTCCTCTGCTAAACGAGGCAGTGGTGCAACAGAAATACTTTTATTTCCATCTTCTGTCTACTGGCTGGAGTGACATTAGAGGCTAAAGTGATCTGAGGTGATCATCAGTCATTCATCATTCCATCAAAGAATGCTGAAGAGATTCGTTAACGTTGGTTACAGAAAGAAATAACAAGATCAACAATCCTGCCAATGTAACTAATTTTATGCACTGTATTTGACCTCCATCTGTAACATTATGATTTGGCTTTTGACATCTGCACATTCTGTAGGCAGTCTCCTCATGTGACCCTGAATCATTCACAATATGAACACACTGCGACACGCTTCTGTACATTGGCTTTCACCTGTAATTATTTTGCAATATCTGAGGTTAATGTCTTATAATTAAAAATGTTGAAAGAAAACACATTTTATTTCAAAATACTAGTACTTACCTTTTACGTCCTTAGTCATTATTAAATATTTTATGTCTTTTGTACCATTTGTTAAATACTTTAGCTTATATTAATATTTTGGCCAGTTTTGCAAACCTACACAGAACAGAACAGATGTTGTTCCCGTTATACCAGATATTAATAAATGATGAAAACAGAAATTTCTTATATTTTAGCTTCTGCAAGAGAGGCTACTAAATTTTTCATGTATTGTAAAGTAGTGGATTTTTCTTATTGTGCAGCATTTTAGGTGAGAAATGAAAACCCAAATTTAACAAAAAGCAAAATAGTTGTTCTGCCTCACCTTGCCATGGTAGGTGCTGCCGTTTTTGGCCACAGCGCACTGTCGGTCCACCAGGAAGCAGTACCTCCTCCTCTCCTCGGACAGAGCATTCTTGTAACCTTCAGCAATGTAGCTATCCAGCTCACTCTGCTTATTACTGATGGCCTCCACATACTGAGGGGGAAAAGGGGGGATGCATTAAAAACACAGAAATAAAAAGATCAGTATAAATTGGAAAAAAAAGAGGAGAAAAACTGAGAGAAAATAATGTTAAAAAACATAAAATAGTAAACTGTATAAAAAAAAATTAAACAAATAATCAAAATCTAATAGATAAAAAAATACAAGAATGGAAAAAGAGGAAAGATGAAAAAATGTTAAAATAGAATTTATTAGAAAAAGTTAAAAAAATAAAGAGAAAATAAAACTAAGTAATAAAAAAACTAAACCGAATCAGACATTGGATGTCACTCGTAAAATATTAATAGATGTACTCAATGAAAATCCCTGACTGTAAAATGTCACAGCAGATGAGAACCGAAAGCTTTTACAGCTCAGACAGTCTGACAGTAGATTATGTGAAGACGGCGAACAGTTTCCACTCGAACCCGTTCACCCCCTGGTTTAAAAGCTGGAGAGTTGAGGGGTGAACAAACCCTGTCACCCCACGATACTTCATCCACTCAACCCACTGAATCCTCAGGAAACAGGACACTTCATCTCCACCACATCAGTGCAACCACTTATCCACATTCAGGGTCACTGTGATGAGCTCAACTGCACATTGGCATAGGTAAAATCAACCCAAACCTCTTCAAAACACTGCACCGCAGCGAGAATAATGTCACCAGTAGGGCGCATTATGTTACGTGACAGGGATAGAGTTGTTGGCAACTTGGCTAATGTCACAGTACTGCAGCAAACTGATGTTTTAGTGCCTTAGCTATATGAAATCAATCCTATGAAAGTATTCTTAATGTTATAAATTTCACTATATGATAACTGTTTTCCTAAAGAGGATGTGCTGTCTTGGAGTGAGTCACTTGAATGCCAACATATTTATATCTAATATGATGGAGAAATCTCAGATCTGACTAAAATGTTACAGATATTAGCTTGATTCCTACTCTGCTTAATGAGTTTAATATCCCATTGATTTGAGTGGTGTGGAATTTGCACTTGCTGCAGTTTTGGGCTATTTAATTCTTTATAATTTGACCATCACGTAAATGATAAAAATACGAGAACAATCTGTTATTTAAACATAACCTCTGACTTGTGAGGGTAAAGTAGAAGATTTTTGCAGTCTGCCTATGTGTTTGAAAGGCATTCTACAAATAAACTCGCTGAAACATGAGCCTCTGATAAAGAACAATTTCTGTGAACAGAAAAAAGTCCTCAACAACCCAAGTGTGTGTGGGTGCACAATATTTGATAGTCTCATTCACCAACAGTGAAATATTAATGTGAAAAGCTGAAATGGCAGTGGGGGAGGAAAATGAAGGCTGGGTATGAATCATAGACGGAGGAGGCGGAGGGGGATCAGGTAACCGGTGAAAACACACAAACACAGGATTATTTTCACAGCGAGGGTGTGTTGATCAGATCCACAGCTGCACGCTGAGGTCAGGGGTGCCACAAGAGAGCTGTCAATCTCCAGAGAGTGACAAGCCGCAAGACCACACCAGAAAGATCCAGACTACAAGTGTGCACAACACAACTATTGACTCGGTGTCACTAAACAGACAATCAGACAAGACACACAAAGACGGAATCAATAGCAGGTTTACTCTGCTGTTCATTAGTTTGTTTGGCTATGTTTACCTGACTGTGAGCGGGGGGGTTTTCCAGGCAGCAAATTGCTCATGATTAGAAGGCCTTTCAGACATGCCCTGTGAGCTCTGACACGGAAACCAAACACTGTACACAGGTTGAACTACAAAGAAGAAGCTGTCAAACCAGTCTCTTTAGCCTCGAGCGGTCTTCATCACCAGAAACCACATGGTTCAAACAGCTGATTTGAACCTGAACATCTACTTTCCTTTAAACCGTGACCACAATGTTTGCTCTTGACCACCAAGTGTGCTTAGTTGCTTAAACTGAATCAGGCTTCAGTTGGTGTGAGCATATTACTTGAGTAAACTCTCCTCAAATCTGTACTACTACTGTACTACAGTAAATGCATTTCCTTCTAACCTCTGATAAGAACTGAAATGTTTTGGTGGCATTGTGTAACAGTTTCATAACAGATCCCTATAGAACCTGCCACTTCTGTCATACACACTGAGTGCATTTATCCACCACTGCAGAGCTCCCTCTCAATAATTTAAGAAGCTTTAATACATCAGTCCTGCAGTGTGTGCGGTTTACACGTGTTGTGATTTCTCAGATATGGAACCATAATTAAATTCCAACAGGCTTTTCATGCCACTGCTGATCAGCTGCAGCTAACCCAAATCTCCCTCCGTACACAAAACCTCATTCTGGCCAAAAGCTGTTTGTGTTTTCTGCTGACAGCGAAGCACAATCAGCATTTAATATGAGAGCTGGCAGAGGGAGTGGGTGCCTATGTGGGCAGTAGTTATTGACTTATTTCACATTAAAAAGGTCTGAAACACTTGAACATAACATCTGGCTGCAGGGTCTCTTACAGCCAGTGAGACACCTCAGTGAACGCATTCATTCAAGCAAAATCTTTATTTACAGTCACTGTTCTGTGATTATTCTGCTGTTCCCGCTCCCACTGTTTTGGTCTCAAATGCACATATGATACATCATTGCATGGTTGGTGTTCATGGATAAACACCAGCTTTTTCACCTTCAACATCCACTGCTGTGGTCAACAAGACGTACCTGGAGACTTAAGAAAACAACCACTACCCTACCCTAACAACCACCTACCAACAACCAAACAAGCACCTGAGACACATCAGCAACCACCCCATGTTCCAGCAACCACAGACAAACTAAGAAAACTATCATCTAGCAACACCTAATTAAAGAGGACCCACCCACCAAAAACCTAAACAACAACCTAAGAAGTCATTGCTGTTTTAAGCCAACTAGTGCATGTGAAATATGCATTATGTAGTTAAACCATAGGTCTACATACAGATGAAGTGTATTTCAAAGAGGCATATCAAAAAATAAAGGCTTCTCTTTGCTTAATCCATCATTAAAAAGCCTGGAAGCACTGTGACAATATGCAAACTGTCTCAATCTAACAGAACTTGCACAGCTCATATGCATTTTGATTTGCCTCAGTTTATAAAGTCAAATTCACATCCCTCTTTGCTGTGTTTGTCAGATGAACACAAACAGAAACCGCCAAAAGGCTGAAGGTAGTGGCTCCATGGTTGCTGTCAGTTAAATATGGCCTTCAGGCTGATTGATCTGAGCATTGCCCTGAGGTGAATCATCACCTACACGAACAGTAACACTCTTCTCCGCCGCAGACATCACAACACAGACGGAAACACACAGTTTAGATATGACAGATTTATGGAAGTCTGGTTTATATGGTGAGGAGTTTTGGCCTGAAATCTGAGGATGTTGTAAATGCAGTCAGGTTTAGGGTTTTACTGACTAAATTTGGATTTTAAAAATTATTTTAAATTGATTTTCACTTAGGTTTTATTTGTCTATGCATACCAAAAGTGTGTTTCTTGTTAAAAGAACACACTATTCACCACCATTTTATGGTATCCTCTCATGGCAAGTACAGCAATATTCACTAATAGACCATTAAGAGATTCATTAAAGTGAGTGAAAAAAGATATTAAACGTATTAAAACATACAATAAATGCGAAAT
>OMOW01066293.1:6147-16543 GCA_900312555.1 Lamprogrammus exutus
GATCTGTGACTGGAGTTCAGACGTGTGCTCTTCCGATCTACAGCAGTTTGACAGAGGAAGTTTCACTACTGACAAAGCACACCCACACTTTGCAGCCGTTAATCCTAATCCACAGAGATAAACACACTGACAAACAGAGAGGGACTAACAGATGTGCTGCTGAGACAGTTTCAAAGAAACAAAGGTTCACTACTGCAAAAAAGAAAGAGACAGAGATCATTACAGCTTCACTATGCAGGATCCCAACATCTTTTTTCTCTTCTTTAAATGTTGGATTTTTTAAATTTAAAACAGTATTTATAGTACAATTTAAACAACTGATTTCTTATTTAATGCTTTATGCTCTCAACTTAAATTCTGGTTTTAACATCTCTATTATTCTGATTCTAACATCTTTATTATTCTGATTTTAACATCTTTATATTTGTTGCTTTTATCTTAGACAAAATGTAATTAATTGATTTAACTTTTTATTTTATTTTGCCTTGTCTTATTTTTTAAATTCTCTATTTTTATGGCATTTTATTTTTTCCTTATTCATCTGCATAGTGTAAAGTGGTCTCCATTGTCTTGTATTTATCTATCAATATAAAAATAAATATTAATATGTAAATAAAATTTGACTGATCGATATCAAAAGCACCAAGCTCTATTTACGATGCTTCTATAATTCTATTTTTGGGTTAGAAAGCTTGTTTTCTCAATGACATCGCCATCTCTATTACAAATGGGTGAAAGCATCAAAGCACTGTCTTTGCATTTACAGCATTAGCTAAAGGACATTTTAATACAGACAGGGATGAGCTCACTGTTGCTTCTGGAGCAAACAAAGAGGAGGAAGTTGTCCAGCCAGCGATCAGAGTGACAGCGTTTGATCCCGATGTGTCACTGTTAGACGTACAAATAGAAAATCAATTCTGGTCAACTAATGGCAACAACATTTCCCCAAAATAAAGATCAAAGAGCAAATAAGTGTATTGATTCTGCACAGAAAGGGTCAGAACTTGATATTTAGAGCCCATAATTTATAACTTCACCATTCAGACAAAGCACGACCCTGCCTAGCCCAGAGACAAACAAGTATGTAAATATAGCTCAGTGTTGAGAGTATTGCTTGTTAAACAAAGACAAAGAATCATAGTGCAGTTATGGCTTCCCACTGTGACTTATTGACCATACACATAGAGCAGTCACCTGATGGGGAGATTTGACATCACAAAGTTCCAAAAATAAGCACTGCATAGCAAGTGTGCTGATCGATTCAGCACAGAATGGGCTGGAATTGCGATTTTAGCATACATAATTTACCACTTCGCCATTGAGAAAAGGTACAGTGAAGGACAGCCTCTGTGTCGCCTCTCTAATGGCAGTATAGATCTGGAGAGAAGTTGCACCTTTGGAAAGCGCAGGAGAAGATGCCAAAGTGAGATGTTAAAAGCTTAGCACCATTTTATGGCTCCAGCAAATGGATTCTCCTCCTGACTGAGCCGTCACTGGGGAGATGGCGGTCACAGAGCAGGAGGACGTTCCAGGGTGATGCCTTTCAAGCACTGGACGTGGTGACCCTGGCCTGTGGCCTTTGTTAGTCTCCTCACCTCATGGCAAGTGGAAAAGTCTAGATTTATCTGTTATCCACTTCACAGAGACTCTTTGGTGACACTCAGGTCATCAGAATACAAAGAGTATACTTGAATCCCACCAGTCCTGAGGAGGGGTTTTCTGTCACTTCAGACTATGTAGTGTTCATATATCAGAGCTACTCACATCCTGTCAGCAGCAGAGCAGCCATCAGTTCAACAAGTATCAACCTCATAATGTAACTGTGCCAGTTGTAATGAGATCCAAGATGAAGACTGTATGTTTGCTGTCAAAATGTTAGCCAGCTCTACATCATCACATCCTAGCCCACTTGACGTGTCAGCTGGAGTTGGAGTCATTGTAAACCTCAGAGCCCATAGAGCCTGTGAGGCCCACTACCGCCACTTGACTCTGATGTGTTGAGGGGCAACCTAAAATTAGTGGCAGTCATTGCGCGGTGTAGGTCAGAACCGGGCTGCCCAGCCCAGCACACCTACTAATCAGTGTTTAAATAGCTCAGGGTGGTCAGAGTGCTGCGTGTGATGTGCCGCACAAGAGACAGAATCAAAGCCAGATAATTACTCCAGGCTGTGACCTTATTGGATATAAACATAGACAATGAAGCATATGCACGAACTGGTGAGACAAAGATTAGCTTTAGTTGCGCAAACAGAGAGAAATAACAACACTGCAAATTACTTATTTATATCTAATTACTTATCTGAAAAGGCTATAAATTAGACTGAGGTCTGGGAAGACTTTAGCTCACACACTCAGTTGTTATGTAAATGTCTAACCTCAGTCACACGGAGATGTTATTGGAGGAAATTGATAGAGGGACTCTGGTGTATAGTGGGGTAGTGTGGAGCAAAAGCCCTTTCAGGAGTTCCAGGATGCAGGTCCACCAAATCACATTGACCTCCAAGTGTAATCAAATATTAATTTTCATGTCTGAATATCATTAAATATTAGTGAAAGTTTCACAGGCCTGATCTGATTGGCTAAGTCATAATCCGCCTAGCAACACAGGTTGTTACAACACGTCTCCATTAACAGGTTGGTCAAGGAAAATGGTGTCATCGTTTTGATTTTTGTTGCTGAATCACATTTTCTTCACATTCTTAAGTTTGACAGCCAAATATAGACAGGTGTATGAATCTGGACTCTTTGTCTTTATTTGTTTAAGGGCATTTACATACATCATTCTCTCACTGCGACCAAACCCAACCAACATTTGTCTGAAACGAACTCTGCTGACCGGTGACACAACAAGCTCTGTGGGTCAGGCAGTTGTGAAGTGAACTCATACAACACTTTACATTTCATTAGCCGTTTCCCCCCACACCCCACAAGCAGCTGAGACATTCCATAAACACTTGGCCTGCCAGCCAGCAGCACAGAGAGTCCTTTGAGTGGGGAAAGGGAGGGGAGCCCAGAGAGTACAGGACCAGAGGGCTGAGGCTGAGCACGAGGGAGGATTACTGAGCCAGGGGATGCCTGCAGGCTCATAAACATGCCAACCATTGCTTCTCTTAAGGCATTAAGGCCTATCTATGGGAGCACGTAGGCTAGTATGTGACTAGAGAGACTATCCTGCTGGGAAGTTCTGGTCTTGTGTTTTGTTCAAATTTCACAGGAGTGTGAACAAAAAGTCTATTCATCCCTTTAAATGTGAGAGCAGCTGGCGATGCCTGGCCTGCTGTAATGATGTCCTGCCAGCTTTCGACCACTTTACTCACTACACCACACAGAAGAACAGGTGTCTTACTCATACACACACACACGCACGCACGCAAAGATTGTTGCCCTTAAGTTCTGCCAGCACTTCCTCTTGTAAGTCTACATTTACTGTAGACGAGAAGGCAAATGTTGAATTCCTCAGCTTCCTCGAACACTAAACCTCAGATGTTGATATCCAGGTACAATGACAGGTCTGTCTGTGCTTCCTTGAGGGACCTCAAATATGCATGAGTCTGCCATTAACCGGGAGGAGCGTGGACCAGCGCTGTTGTGACTCCTGCTGAGGCAAGCAAAATAGTGGTAACCTCTGGAGCGAGGCCAGACGTTCAGACAGGCTTCATCACCTTTCAGTGAGTCAGACACTTTCTATTAGTGTCAAAGCTATCAAGCACAGACTCGTCAACATGGTGCGACGAGAACCGATTGATTTTAGATCTGAGCCTCGCAAAGAAAGATCAAAGGGTTTTATCTCAGTTTTATAGAAATCATTTTTTTCTTGGCTGTCTAAAACAATTTCTCCACAGTTTGTGTACATCATCATCTGAGACAACACGAGTTCCAGCTAGAGGCTTTTTATGTTTGGGAAGTGGTGAAAGTCTAGAGCAGGGTCTGTGTTACACTAGTTTGTTGTCTGCATCTAACCAATCGTAACTATTACCAGCAGTGGCAGCCATGGCGCAGCACCCGGGGATCAACTCCAGGTCTACACCCTGGTGCCTTGGTCAATGGCAACGACGGGATTAATGGCAGCATTACACACATGTTTTCATGGTGGGGGAACCCGTAGCACCTGGAGGAAACCCACCCAGACATGAGGAGAACATACAAACTCCACACAGGAAGGACCAGGGCTGGCACGGGATTCGACCCCGAACCTTCTTCCTGTGACACAGCACTAACCACTGTGAAGTAGTATACATAGAAATGATGTGTGTCTACTACTTCCACAAACAACATCACAGCCCTTCCACACTTCCCTGTCTGTCAGGCTCACAACTTATCCATCAACCTTTGTGTGTGGGCAGATACAGGTTCAGCTAAAACCGCTTTCAGACAGATTATTACGAAACTAATGGGAGATTTATTCCCCTTAACCTCCTTTCCCCGTGCCCTCGTCCTCCTCCCGCTGTAATGCATTAAACATGAGACACCCGGCCCTACTTCAGCCCTGGTAAAAATCTGGCCACAGGCATGTCACTGTCATGATGATAACTAATTATGGCAAAACAGACTCATCAGAGAGTTGGCCTCCTTAAAGGCCCACAGCTAATCAGCAGCTCTATTCACAGCCAGGCTTGACAATTGGCCTACATAAGCAGAAACCAGGAGACGACGCTCATTTTTCTATTCATAGGAAAAAGCCCCTTGAGATGTGTCAATATTAGACGGACCATTTCACCATGATTACATGGAGCGATGCAGCTGGACAAGCACAGGTTTGTTTGAGGAAGACGTCAGTAGGTGTATCTAATCCTGGGTCTGTCCATTTTCCCACAACAGCAGCAGGGACCGCGTCAGTTCTCGGTCTGCAGGAGCGTTCACATATTCCATGACACAGTGTGTAATATAAACAAAATACCAAATAAAGGAGTCCAGACAGGGTCTAATTTAGGTAGAACCACTGACATTATCCATTGTACTGAGCAGTATACCAATCCTGGTCCAATGCTTAGCGAAATGGAGCACAAAGAAAGCTTCAGTGAGATAAAATTAGTTTTACTAGGCTGATTTAATAGATTTTAGTAAATGCTGCAGTGTTTTATGACAAATACAACGAGTTAACTTTCCAGCTGCTCCCTAAAAGTTACCGACCACAACAGAGAGTTTATGGCCAGACGTCCCTGAAACACACTCCCTGCCCAAAGCTTAAATCAGCAACGTGCACAGTAGCGCATATTACGACATCACAAAATAAATCCAGATTTCTGTTAATCCGCAAAGCAAAGTTCACATGTAGCAGCTGTGCCATTACCTCGGGAACAATTCTCCTTTGGACAAAAACTACATTTCAGTGCTGTGAAACGTTATGATTTTTAAGCCACTTTCATATTCAATCAATGAAAACACACTTTTCCTTCAATCTGTCTTCTTCATTCATTGGAGAAACAGTTTCCGTCTTTGCATTTTTCATCATTATTCTGCGCTATGGACAGCAGTAGCAGTGCTGAGAGTGAAAAATGGAGAATGCAGGAACAACACGTGACAATGTTGTGCGACAAACGCAACAGTGGAACCAGGCAGGCCCACATTGAATGGATTTACGCATTTCAGAGTGCGTGCTATCTTACACTTCATGCTGATTATATCATGCGCTATCTGCTCGTTCATCACATGCTTTATGTCTTATATAACAACAGACGATTCTGTTCATCTGCCTAATCTACTCCACAGCAGAACATTTTTGAGTCAAGCAATTTCCAGCTTCCATCCAATGCAGGGTTTACACTTTATCCCGGTCCTGTCCAGTTGAGACTCTACAGTAAAAATACACGTCCTTGTGTCTCATTCACTTTGACAAATGCTCTCAGAGAGGAACACACTCCCTCCTCTCCTTCTGTCCTTGGCAGTACCAAGTTGCCCAGACCGCTCTCCTTATCCCACTTAACATTGTTATATTGTTAACATGTCAATACACATTCTCCATGAGTGATTCTCCTATTGTGTTCACACGTAACAACAGGAAACATTGATGGCAGACATTTTGATTGGAAGCTGCGTGACACACTTTATGCCCCTCGATCCTCTTTTTGAGCGAGTTGTCAGGGCTTTTTCCTACCCGCCTCCCATAACAAAGAGCCTCCCTAAATTTATCACGCTAGAAAAACCCCTTTAAGTTAATTACTCTGCACCAAGGACAACACTGATGTGTGCTGACACGAAAACACTCAGGGTGGACAGGGCCGAGCGACTGGGAAGCCTGGGGGCACGGCGCCGTCTCGGCCCGAGCATCTCTGCGAGAGCACTACAGCACTCAGTGGGCAAAGAGCAGACGGGGGACGAAAAGAAATGGTGGGCCCGCTTACAAAGGATAAAGAAAGCAAGGCACATACTCCTCCATGATGTGCAAAACCAGTGCTTCAAATGCATCATCTCCATCTAAACCCCTCGATGGGAGCTTTAGGTGTTGCAGAACCTGATGAATCGTCATGAATAGTTGTTTGACTTTTACCATCTGACTCCTTGATCGTGAAAACCTCCCCATAGTAACTTGAACGACATCTTTATCTTTATTACTTTAGGAGATATTAATGGAAATGAAATATGAGTGGAGCCGCTCTGGATGGAGCTCTGCAGTTATTGAAGATACATTAAACTGTTTGTACTTTCTTGAATCAGCACGATCTCGACTAGATGATGGTGGTAGTTGCATATTTGTAGCGCTACTAAACAACTGGCTGTGGATAAATATAGCTCCTATCAGATCATAGTGATCCAGATCCAATGGTAGCCAGTGTTTTGGTTTAGTCTGAATGGTTGTCTATGGCCTAAATATAATGTTATAGAACTATTTTCCAGATCTGCCTCAAAATCTACTAAAATGTTCCTTATCCCATAACTCACCTCTACACAAAATTTCATAAAAATATTTTCATAACTTTTTCAGATATCTTGATAACACACATCAACAAAAGGCAAAAACATAACCTCTTAGAATGAGGTCATAATGCACAACTTCAAACAGAAAACAACTCGGGGGCAATTGTGACAGGTTGTGAAGGTTGTTGTGATGAAGGACAAATCCTCATCAAGGGGTTGAGAGGATCAGTTCTATAAAATCCTGCATTTGTTTTGGACCCCATCATGGTTCAGCTCTGCTCTCATGATCTGACCCACCTTTTACATCTTTCTTCTTCTTCTCCAAAGCTCCCATGCTGTGTGAGATGCAAGTTTGACACTGCTTTTCCGTTACTTCACTGTAGTAAGTACTACTTTATATTAATTTTGCTGACAAAAAAAGACCGTAAAAACTGTTAAAATGAAGTGCACAATAATCCTGCCTGCATAAAGTATTTTAAGGCGGATTTAGTTTATCTGGCCAAAATATTAGGACTTCATTAAAGAGATTGCAAGTGCAAGTCTGGATCAAGGTCAGCCACAACAAGCACAGACATCTTTCAGATAATGATTACAGAGGGCGTGTGTGATTTATTAATTTATCTTTCATATCTTTACCCATCAAGATAGTGCACTCTCTTTAATTCTGGAAATGAAAGAAGGAAAGAACATCTGTGTTACACTGTGTGCCTTGTACACCTACCCAGATCTCCTTGAACACTGTTGTCATGAGAGGTCCTACTAGATGTGGTGGAGTCCCCATCACTGGGCCAGATCTGGCCTGTTTTCCGGACTCCGATGATGGCGGCCTCAGAGACCACCACCTGCTGCTTCAGGCGTTTCTTAGACAGGGGCGTGGGAGGGCTGCTGCTGTCAAAGGATTGCTGGGAATGCTGGGAGGGCGAGCGACATTTGTCCCTGTACATCGGATAGGTGGTGGGACTGGGAGACACGTGGCTGGACTGCCCTGAGGAGAAGTCCTCCTCACTAGATGTTAGGTTCTCGTTGGAGCTACAGTCTGGTGTGTAGCCCCCTCCTACATCATCAAAGCTGCCGGGAGAGTAGGAGCGCCTTGGCCAGGTGAGGTGTGGGTCCTCCTCTACGCTGTGGTCCCTAATGTGGATGACTCTGGTATCAGCATCGGCCATCATTCCCCCGACATACACGCTGGTGTAAGGCTGACAGTCTGCTGGCTGTCGCTCCAGCTTCCCCCCAGTTGACTGAATCACACTCTCTTTGAGGAAGTGTGGGTTTACCTCTATTTCATCATATGACCCATTGAAGCCACAGCTCCCCTCAGTGGATTTGCCTCTCTGGAAAGACTTGCTGATGTCCCCCATGACAGCTGACAGGTTACCAGGAACAGAGTGCAGGGACCTCTTACGCTCCATCTGCATGGCCTGGCACCCAAGTGTGCTGATCCTATCTGAAACTTCACGATCATTGACTTTGACCAGCCCTCGGTCTTGATGGTACTCCATGTTCACATAGAAGGGTTTCTCCTGACCTCCCATCACTGACGACCCTCGGCTTTCCCCGGCTGTGTGAGAGTTGGCTCTCTTAATGCGCTCAAAGTTGGATCTTAGAGCTGCAACTGAGCTGGAGCCCACTGGGTAATCAGGAGATTCTGTCTCCTGGCGCACAGATGGCACCCCACCCTGCAGTTTGGATAGAGAAGCATTATCCACCTCCCCTTCTGGGTGCTGTTTACACCTTGCTGTCTTGCCAAGTCCTTGTTGTTGCTGCTGCTCCTCTGATGCCTCATCCATGTGGGACCTCTGGCTGTCTGCCTCATTTGTCTGGGGTGTCCTTTTAAAGCCCCAACGGTGGCCATCATATGATTTTCTCTCCTTGGCGAGAAGTGTCTGCAGGTAGATCATCCGAAAGCGCTCTTTGTTCACTTCCTTCTCCAGGTGCCTGATAGATGACTTGCATTTGTCCAGCTCCTGTTCAATGTCTCCTAATGAGTTCAAGTCCATGCATGGGGGATCAGACTCAGGGAACTGGGCTCTCCATGCCTCCACAAACCCAACCGGCTCAACCATTGTTATTATTCTGATGGAACAAAACTCAATCCACTAACACAGATATTTCTAGAGCATAAACTGTGCATAACTCCCTATAACATAAAGCCTCCATGGTGCTACGTTTAAGGAAAAGTGTTTTGCAGGAAAAAAAAAAGAACCTTCTGCTTAGTTACTCACAAACAAGTAAAATCCTTCTGAGGCGAGATCACAGGTTGCAGCCTTTTACTCCTTTTGATAAAGTCGAGTAAAAACGGTGTTATCCTCGTTTATTTGAGCTTCCTCCACACTTTATCCCTGGTTGTGTTCGCATGTTCTCTGAAGGTCCACTGTGTTTCTGTGGATCTTGTTGTCAGACTGGCTCGGAGCTCTCAGTGTTTGGCTGATCGTCAGCGTTTAAGCCCCGATAGGAGGGGCTACATGGAAGTGATTTTGGCTTCTGTTCAAAGTCGATCAGAATAACTGTGATTTATCAAAAACACCGCTTATGATAACACTAATACTGCGAGTAAAGCTGTAATTTAACCAACACGTCCATGTTTCTGAGGATATGTGGGAAAACGCGACCGCTGCTTCAAATTATTGTCTAATGATGGAGATAAAATAGACTTATTGGAAGAAAAAATAACGTCCCACGAAGAAGTAAACACGAAGTGACAACGTGTTTTCGGAGAGTGGATATAGCTGGAAGGTGAAAGGAGGGAACGAAGAAACCCGAGGTCCACACTTCCCCCAAAAACAATCCTTTGTTAATGGCTCTTGTTTAGCCTCGATTTCTACCCTCTAACTTTAAAACTATCGCTATTTATCCTGAAATGTGTTCGTTTTACACTTGTTTCTTTGTTCATTTACACACCTGCCGTTCGCTCCTGCTCTGCTCTGCTCCTTCCAAAGTTCATTGTGTAGCAAGTTGAGACCTTACAGACTTTGTTGAAAGACAATAGCGCCATCTGATGATCCAATGGTCTGGGTTTGCATATTATCGTGAAGAACACCTACCTGTAATCTTAGTTTTCAGTAAATTTCTTATATTATCCAAGGTCATATTATACATTTTTAAAGATCACTTGTGCCTTTACTCCAAGTACAAACAGTTTTTACAGAAACATATGCTCATACATCAGATCTTGTGACACAAACGAGAGAGAAATTAGTAATCTTGTGAATAATTTTGTATTTATTTTCTTTATTGTGCTACATGAAAGTGGTGAATTTAACCCCGTGACAATTTAACCCATTCAGCAACATCTTATTATCATATTTTAATGAGTTGTCTGTATTCTGTCACATGGAAGTAATAATTTGAAATATCATGCAATTATAATAATCTAATATTATGAAATTGTGGTTGAATGTATAATGGGGAAAGATGCTTAAGATAAATAAACCCTCAGGAATTTTTTTTTAAATAAAGAAAATAATTTGGTTGAGGTTTAATGTTGCTACTACTACTACTAGGCCTACTACTTAAAATTATAATACTAATTATAAAAACAATA
>OMOW01066312.1:1025-12060 GCA_900312555.1 Lamprogrammus exutus
TTTTCATGTGTCTCTTCATGAGTTTGTGTGTGTGTGTGTGTGTGTGTGTGTGTTAGAGAAAGCGACAGGTGTAGTTTAGGGGTTATTAGGCCAGATAAACAGAGTGGCTTGTGTAACTCTGACTCATAATTCGCTGACCTTTACCTTTTACACTCTTAATGCATTCTAATAGGCCAGCACAGTCCGGGCTCCTTTCTCAGCAACACACAAATACACACACCTGGTTGTCTGGGAGATCAAAGCTGATGCCTAATCCCCCCCCAAGGGAAGTCGAATGAGTGTTAGGTTACTGACTTATGTTACTTGAAAATAATGACCGAGTAATGTTCCAAACTCTATGCTCCATGTTCTGTAAATGTACAGCGTGGGTGTGGGTTTTTCCATTCAGTTAATACTTGATGTCATTTGACCAACCAAGTGTGTTGAACTCACACATATTTCTCCTGTTTTTCCTCCTAGCCATCTTTCTGATTAACTCTGTGTGACTGAGACCTGCCCGGTTTTGAAGAGGTGGCACACACCATGCAAAAGAATGACCGGGCTGGGGACGACAGCCAGCGGGACAGTGTGAGTGAACACTATGTTTATCGTTTTCATTGTCGATATCCCTTTACATCTCTATGTGGTGCTGTATCGCTGTCCTTGAGCTTCCTTCTTCATTATATGTCATCCTCTCTATTGCTCACACACACACACGCACATGGACACGCACCTCATTTCATTGCATATTTCCTTCATCACCCATCCCCCACAGCAACAACGCTGCCAGCTAACCAACTGTATCTAGGCTTTGATACAACATTGTAAGTCTTGTGCAAGCTGTCCATCACCCACCGTATCCATCTGGATTTCATGATCGGGTTCCTGGAAATCCTTCCAAAAAGCTGAAGAGGTTAGAGCTGATGCGTTCAACTAGAGATGGACGTAGGATAAAGCAGGACACAGTATCAGGCTTATTCCCCTCTGCATGAATAAGATATTCAATCATACTCTAAGGACATTGACCTTGAGCTGCAGTTCAAACACAGGGTCAGGTGTGTACTGTACGTAGGCCTTTTAAATAGAATGACATCAGAGACAAAATGGATTTGTTATGCAGATGGAGAACATTCCCCTTGGAAAGGTGTGGTGGGAATATCAAGCAAAACATAGGCAGCAGGCTTATTAGGAGTAACTTGTGTTTCGAATCCTGCTGTGAGATTACCACGTGAGGCACACGAGTGAAGAATGAGACAAATGTCAAAATTACCATGACAGGCTATTGCTGACATTCTTACATATTTCCCCTGTGTTTTGGTTTGTATAAAATTTTTTACAGAAATTCTGACATAATACTTTATACATATTGAAATTGCATGCTAGATATTATAGAAATAAAGAAACAGATGCATTGGTTCCACAGATCAGATACTGTGCTGTGGCCCCATAGGATATAAGTGTACTGCATACTGGATGTGCTATAACTGAATGTGATCCTGTACTAAACATAGCAAACTGGAATTCCTAGTGGTGGATAAAGTACATCGAAGCCATACTAGTAAAAGTAGACATATCTCATTCAAGAATTACTTCATTACAAGTAAAATTTGCCCCTTTACAAAAATTACTTGAGTAAAAGTCATTTAGCAGCTGACATTAATTTTACTTAGGTATCAAACATGTCTTCTGTAATAACTGTACTTAAGTATTGAGAGTAAAAGTAAAATTTCAGATTTTCTCTCAAATATTTTGACATTATTTCCGTAACATTTTAATTTTTTCTCATGAAATATTTTGACTTTATTCTTACTCCCCCGCCAATCTACAGTGGCCATTATACTTTGTTGTATTTGACAAAGTAGTGGAGTAAAAGCATATATTTTATTTTGGATATATAGTGAAGTAAAACTAATATAGATACTCTACTATTGCACTAATTCTCCCAAGACATACTTAAGTACTGTAATGAAGTATTTTCACTTTGTCTCATTGCACAACTGGTCATTTCAAAAACAGAAAATCTGCATTGTGATGAAAATGGTGATGGAAGGAATAATCTGGGTGGGGGAAGTGAATGAGCAACACCTCCTCCTCCCTCATTTGCTTCCTCTGAGGTGCCCGTGAGCACGGCTGGCTTTTAACCCCAAACTACTCCAGCAGCCAGCAGATCAGCCTGTGGTTTTACTGGGCAGCTTCCATGTGAGAATGTGTCTGTTTTGAGTAGGGCGTTCCTGCAAAAGGCTGTTAATGCTCAGTGAAGGTCCAGTGGATAACATGAGTACTAAATTATGTGGTCATACTATTTATCTTTAAGCTAAAACTGACAGCTAAATTATCAAATTACCTCTAAAGTGTTAAACTAGTACTAATGGGACACAAACTCGTTGATAATTCATAGTTTGTCTCAATGAAGAACAGCTGAATTTTAAAATTGTACAGCTGTTCATTAATAAGGCATTTGGAGTGTAAATGTTATTGAATTTATAAATGTTTCTCCTTACACAAGTGGTGGGGAAGACTATTAAAGTGCCTGCTGTTATTCATTTTGCTGTTTACTGGCTTGGAAATCAAGGAACTGTAAGATAAGAGCACTATTTGGACTGAGTAGCGGCAAGGGATTTGGCAAGGTGTGCAGCGGCTGTGTCAAATGTCCCTGTGATTAATGTCTTCATCAATTAACAGAGTGAAGGAAACACAGCAAGGAGGAAGAGTGGAAAGACAAGTGGAAGAACAGAGAGAGGTGGACATCGAGGGTGGCCGAGTAATTAGAGAGGAGAGAGGAGGTTTGTGTTGTAAGGTTAAGACAAGAAGTGAGTGTGAGAAACAAACTCCCTCGTCACCATCACGGGCATACTGAGGTAGAGCAGGGACACAGTCTGCACTGATGAATACGTTTTGCAAGGCTCTCGGGGGCTGTCCAATCAGGCTGCGCCATTGATGAATAGTCATGAGTCACCTTATGAGCATCACCATGGTTACGCAGATGTGACTGTGGCCCTGTGAATGTGATGAGGGAATAGAAATGGGCCAAACGTTGCTCCTTCTCCTTCCCGCGCACATCTTGATCACCAATTAGAGCCCTGCAGGGGAGCATCCAGGCCATGTGTTTGGGCCTCTTTGGCCTTGAGGAAAAGGAGAGCCAGCTCTGAGTGAGGTGAATGGACAAGGGGAGACGGGAGAGATGATAGTTAGGGATTTAATGGGCGGGAAATGTGCACAGAGAGAATATGATCTGAATGCAACTTGAACTATTCGATGACATCTAGGTGGCAGGATGGAGGACAGGGGAAGTGGAGGACAAGATATAAAATGAAAAGAAGCGGAAAATTACATTGAATGGGATTAGAGGAGGGGAACATAATGAGAGAAGTGGAAAAGTGACTGAAGATGGGAAAGGAGACAGCTGCAGGAGAAGATGAGAGGGGCAGATGACAAAAAAAGACAAGGGGACAATATAATAAAGAACAAGAACAAAAAATAGTGATTGATGGGATTCCCTTCATAGAGCAACGTTAGTAAAGTTTGGATTCGTGAGAGGATCAGTACCCAAAAAGCCACTTAAGATCTGACAGACATATGAGAGGCAGGAATGATTTATGACCAAGATTAGTGCCTGACAATATCCTAGTTTCATGTCTGCTCGGAGGGTTTTATAACTTCCTCTTAATCCAATGTCCACTAATTTTTCACTCAAATGAACTTTTTACTGCATCATACACAGCGGAGGTCGTTGTCAAGATAAATGTGATAATAGCAGTCATTTTATCACAGATCAGCCAGGCCAAGCGCAAACAATGATAATTGTTTTTGAGCCCCTGCTTATCTACCTGCTTATTTATTTATAAGAGAGCGGAGCAATCTATTGCATATTTGAAACATGTAATTAGATTAGCAGGCAGCTCCATACAACAGGGACCAACTCAGGCACTCAGGGAAATTATATGTGTTTTTCCCGCAAGCCTGCCAAAACATGACAATGGCAAATCTGTTTTATCAATCTCGTCCCTGAGTGCTTTTTCTGTGTGTGGCAGGCAGGTGGAAGAACAGGCACACACACACATACACAGGTAAAGAACCAAGCAGGCTTGATATTTATTTATCCAGTGTAAAAAAACAACAACATTAACTCCCGTTCACCATTCTCATTTCACAGCCCGTTGACTGCGTTTCAGGTGTGATTAATCTTGCATAAGGTGATTTGGCAGTTTGTTGTGCGCAGATTGTGGAAGGGGAAGGGGTGTATACATGTTGAGTGGGGTTGGTTGAGGATGCGTGGGGTGATGAATCTGCCATCCTGTTCATGTCAGAGCTTACCGAGTCTCAATTCGACATAAATGTCAATTTCTTTCTCATTTCTGCACTGGAAAACAAACTGGACTCTGTGTACAGATGCAGTGCAAAGTTCTCTATGTGGCTCCTGATGATTATGTGACAGTGACCATGAACCCTTTCACAGATCAGGAAAATACTTTAAAATGCGCTGCAATTTTCATAGTTTGATCACCGTTATCTGGCTTAAACCGTATCGTATTTTCTTCTCTCCGTAGGTTTGTTAAAGATAATCCATCCCATTGTGCAGGGGCCTGTCCACCAGTGTGCCATGCATGAAGCGGAGGGGGAGTCTGGGTCTTGTCCCCTGACTCTCTTCTCCTGCCTCAGGCTACTAGCGTGGAGCTCTTTGAAACAAATAGATCCATCTCTCTCACCTCCCCTGTGACATTGCAGTATACCCCTGTTACATCTTTACCGCTGTTTTTCCATTTTTTCTCACTCGAGTTGCGAAGACAAATTAGAAACAAGAGGATATGTGTCACTACAGTATCCGCTTCATTTCTATCCTGCTGATATTTGAAGGTTGCTGCGGCATTGGTAGAAACAGGAACTGTATATTTCATTTAAGGCATGCTATGTCATGCATAAATAAAATACATATGCTGACAAGTTTATTCAAATTGTGCCCAAAGGAGAGAATGAAATATAAGATAATATTTACTTGAGATGGAAAATGGCTGTGTGTCTAAGAATAGAAAGTCAATTTGCATATAACAGTAGCAGCAGATATGCTAGCTGAGGCAAGAAGGTGTTTGATATCCAACACAATTGAAGACAAATGACAGGAGGAACAATTTAATTTACCTCTATGCAAACAGACTCTCAGGCACTCTGCATTTTGCATTTTGGTTTTTGTTAAAACTGAGGTTCACAATAAAGTTTTTCCTGTTGATTCTCAAACAATCAAGCACTGGGGAATTCAGGAAACCATTAAATCTCTAAACAATTTACTGCCACTTCCAGGAAAAAACCCCCATCTAAAATCTTGTCTGAGTTATCTTCTTTGCTTTTCCCCCTCAGTGATTAAATATGCTGCCCCGCCTAAATGTGATCTGCCTAATCACAGCCAAAATTGGATTATTATCTTCACTATGTTGTTTGTGTTTTCATGTGGGGCTCAGACGCAGAGCACTGTGGAAAACATAACAGCTGTGAGATGCTTTGTGCCACCTTCTATACATCCTAAGTGTTCCCTAAGGTGTTTGAAAGGTGTTAAGAGGTGTTATGTTGCAGTAGGAGGTTGCCTATGTGTTGTGTGTGTTCCCCATGCACAATTTCCAGACTCTTTAATGTTAAGGTACATATGAGGTATCGCTGATAACGTGGATCCAAGACAATAAGAAGAAAATGTTGCAACAACAACTCCTCCTCCGGCCCTGAATCTGTGAGCGCTATGAGGGAGGCGTGCTGACTTAATTTTATTACGCTACAGAATACAGTGTTTTACAGCTAAGCGAACCACCAGATCAAGCAGTAAAAACACACACCCCTGTTGTAAATACCAATAACACTCACCAAGGAGGGACAATAAACCTGAGAGGTTGCAGCAACCCATTTACCGAGCAAGCTGGTGGCAAGCAAACCTGAGAATTGTGTAGCTTGTAGAATAACATGGCTGTCAAAACTTCCCTGAATAATTCAGTCTGCATGCCCTCAGTGCAGGTGCTGTTCAGGCAGGGGAGGGCAAGGCGGCAGAAAAGAGATCTATCAATGAAGTGAGGCTGTAGATAAAGCTTCCATCTTCTTTCCTTTGTTTAGTGATTTGATACATCACATCACAATTGCTTTCTTCCCCACTTTTGTCTGCTTAACCTTTTGTCTTGTTAACTTCTTTCCCAGTCACTTCTTTTTCGGTGCTCCAGGGGGAAAAACAAACAAACTCCATTTAAGATGAATTCTCAGATAACATGAAGTGCTAAATTCAGAGCACAGGGGGGTAAATGATGGCAGAGGAGATGAAGAGTTGCCCATGTGTTGATGGTGTACTCCTGCAATTTAATTCTACCAAGTGCTTCGTGATCATAGGCTTTTGTGAGGTAGCTCTCAGCAAAATTATTCAGTTTGATCCCGTGTTACAAAAGTTGTCATCGGCAGGACTCAAAGCTGGATCGTCCCCATTAATCCAAAATCAGCACTCCTTGGCATAAATTGAAGATGATCCCTCATTTGGTGTTTTGATGAAGGCAGACTCATTGATCCAGATTTTCACGTAAGTGTTCAACTGGGTTAAGATCTAGTGACTGCGGAGGCTGTAGCACATAACTTACACAATTATACTCATTACATCACTCAATGACCCCTCATACCTTTTTGATAGAGGGATCGTCATAGGATACAGGAAATCACTGCATGGATTTGGAGTGACCCTTCTCTCTAAGTGGGGTGGATGGACCCTCCGGTTGGCTTCTAGACATCTATGTGCCCTTCACCATGCTGACACTTCATGTTTTTTTCCTTAATTTTGTCACCCATCTGTACAGCAACATAATGTCATCACAAACTGAAATGCTGGTGACCTTTTTTCCACAATGCGGTGAGGGAACGCCTCTCAGCTAGCCTCAGGTAACGCTCAGATACGCTCGGCTGAAGGTGCTTGTAAAATTGGTTGCAGAAAGATAAGGAAAGACGCATCAAGGAAGAGAGCATCCCCAGACAATGACATGCGAACTGAATATAAATGATTTCATTTTATTTTATTCTGTGAGCTTATTTCTATGTGAGCATCATCATTAAAATATAAGAACTGATGGGCTAGTGGAACAGAGGCAATTTCCACAGTGAAATGTTAAAAAAAATTGAAAGGCCAAGTAACGCCCACATGATATTGGGCTCCATCCCAGAGAAATTTGATCTCACAAAAGGTCAATAGACAAAAAAGGAAAGTGCTAATGACAAATTGTGTTTGCGCAAAAGGCACGGCTTCCTGTTTTCTCGTAGAACAGTCTAATTGATATGAATTAATTAATAAATCATGCATGAGGTAGGGAGCGGTATTGAAATGTGTATGGGCAATGTGGGGAATGATATGTCTTGGACATGGAGAAAGATGGTAAACAGGAATGACGTGTTTGATTTGCAGGAAAACCATCAGAGGAATGGAACTGTAAAAATCTGTGCAGAAAGTCAGGAGAAACACTGAATGAGGATGATTGAAATGTAATAAAATAAAAAATGTAGCTGTCAGTCTTTGAATAAATGAGTTCTGTATGTGGAGAAGTATCTGAATGAAGCCAATATTGAATCAGCTGCATATTTAAGTAGACTCTCATATCAAAAGAATTCATCAAATGCTCCAAACCCCTGCAGAAAAGACAGAATCATTTAGTCAAATAAATGGCTGCATCGTCTACAAATTATAATTCTCATTAATGTTTAACCATTTCCATTGTAAATGTGTAAGTCAAAAGTAGAATGTGAGCTCTGGGAATGTTTTTTATTATTTGTTGTGTGTTTTCTAGCTCCCAGTCACCAAATAGCTATTTTATAATGGATACAAAAGTTTTCATTGGTAATTCAAACTGATAATGTGTCTTCAGGCTGTTTAAACAGACTTTTGGTGCATTATACTCTTCCTCTCTGTTCAGATATACTGCAGTCTCGGCTTGGGATTGAAGTCACAAAATGACACCTAAGCAATTACGAACTGAATGGTGGACATTTAAAATCCCAAAATGCGAGTTGCTTAATGGAAGGGACCATTTATTGGTTTCCATAGCTGCACTTTTTTGACCTGACCACCAAAGAATTAACACTTGTCCGAAGACACCAAAAGTTTCAGCAGACCAATTAACCTTTCAGGGATCCCAGTTATTATGAAGAGCCACTTCAGGCCTTAGGAGAGACAGATTGAGAGAGTGGAGATGAAGAAATGTGTGTATACTCTACGTTGTGCCCTTAGAGGCCTGTCTTCCATGGTCTTTGAGTTGTCGTGCACTCAGTTTGTTTATATGCATGTTTAAAACTTTGAATCTAATCTAATTTTTTCAGTTAACATAATGTAAAAACCTTCATCAGATGAACATATGCTTAAATCAACATTAGTGTACTGAGTAACAGATGTAGATTTCACACTAATCCCATTTGGTTCTGTTAAATATGCATGATTTGCGTGAAAACCAGTCCTTGAACTCTGGTGCACACCAAATACACCACACAGAGACACAATGAAATGTGATTTCGGCACAGTACTAAATGTGCCTGGATTGGAAAGTTTGAAAGCAATGCGAGCCAAATACAGGAAGTGAAAAGCATTGTGGGTATCTGTTATTCATGCATATTGAAGAATATCAAAGCCTGTGAGGGGAGACTGTGATGGTGGGTTGTGTTGTGCTGTAGTTATGGTATTTCTATTCACAACAGGATTTTCTTTTAAATCTGCTGACTTGATTCCCTTGCCTGGCTAGCGTATTATTGAGTATGCAGGCGATCATTGTCTGTATGCAGGCAAACATTGTATTGCACATCATGCTTACCCAATTGGTCTCCGATTCCTATGGCAAGATGGTACCAACCGAACCAAATAAAAAATATAGAATGCAATAAAAGTTTGAACTCTAATGTGGACTAAAGTGTGCAAGCGCCCTAAATCAGTCTACTCAAGTGTATCAATGCTTCATTGGCTTTCAGTCGGCACTAGGATTCTATGCATCCATTTCCTCACCAAGCGTACTTCCTACAAAGATATGAGTTATGTATGTTCAGTGAACGACAGAATGCTATTAATTCCACCTTTGTATACAGTTTAGTCTTTTCTTTTTGCCATGCAGTACCTACAGAATTCTGAGCATAATGAGCATATAAATATACTGTTTGAGTTTTCATTTCATATTTGTCTGTTTAGAAAGTGTCATTTTAATAATTTTAGGTAGCAAATAACCTGATGTCATTTTCCCCCTGATGTAAAAAACACAGCTGGACCCAAAATAAACTTTGGGCTCTTTAAGCGTCGTTCCTTCTGTAACAGAGTATATATATAATATATAATAGTATTCATGAATGTTTTAAGGGTGAAGATGTTGGTAAACAATTTCTGTATCCTAAGCTTTTCACTTTTGCTAACAAATCTGTGGGCATAAATCTAAATAAACTATAGTAAAGCAAACAGCTAATTTAACAGAAATAGAATTTAAGTGCATAAATATTCCCTGAGTGATTTATGAGGACGAGAGTATGTACATGAAATTCAGTAAAATATGGTAAGTCAAACATAAATGAATTTAAGTGCATAAATCATTCATAGAGTGATTTATTGGGGCTAAAGTTAAAAGCATAAAGCGTAAACTGCAAATGGAACTGCAATAGCCTGTATCATCAAAAGCCATTACATAAAACCAATTAGTCATCTCATCATTAAAAGGCTTTCACCATTGCATTAAAGGAGTTTATGTTGATAATGACGTAAGTTTACGGAGCCGGAGTTTTATCTTCATCCTGAAAAGTGAGGGTTAATCATGTCCGCTCCCTTTTCCCTCTGTGCAAGCCAACAGCTGTATCTCTGAGTCTAATACAGGTAATTATGTAGGAATGAAAGGCTCAATGACTTCCTGGATGAAGATTGACATCTTGATAGATGCAGGGGTGTTTTGATTGTTCGGTGGAGGGTGAGGAGGAATTGTCACGACCGAGAGGAGAAGGGAGAAGTTTGGTTTCTTCAAAGTGAGGCGAGCTTCTCATCGTGATGGCGATACGTCACAACATTTCCAGTCAAGTCAAGTTTATTTGTATATGGCCCAAAAGCACATACAATATCTCAAAGGGCTTCAAAGGCCCACAACAACAAATGGTTCCTGATCCAGCCCAAAGCTCCCAGGAAAACTTCCAAAAAAACCTTAATGTACAGTATAAGGAAAAAGGAAGAAACCTTGGGAGAGGCAATTCAAAGAGAACGTTGGATAGGACAGTTATCAGTTAACTAAATTGTTCTGAGGTGTCAATCTCTGCTTCTTTGGGCCTGAGATTAGCATCTCAGTTTTGTTGACATTCAGGAGCAGACATCCAGCCTTCAACAGCTAGAAGGCAGGATGGAGAGCCTAATTATGTTTTGGGTTCATGGAGACATATAGCTAAGTATAGCTAAGTATCGTCTGCATAAGAATGGAAATCTATGCCAAAGCTACAAATTAGGTCTCCGAGTAGGAGTGTGTAAACTGAAAAAAGTACTGGACCCAGTACAGAACCCTGTGGAATGCCGAATTTTACGGAGTAGAGAGGCGATTTGGTATCATTTAACGAGACAAAATGGGACCTCTTTGTCAAGTAAGATCTAAACTAGGAGAGTGCCAGCTTACAATCTCCTAGGTAAGTTTCTAGATGGTCAAGTAAAATACTGTGATCAACAGTGTCGAACGCTGCACTTAGATCGAGGACATTAGAACAGAGTAACCGGAGTCAGCAGTAAGAAGTCGATCATTTGCTTCTTTGGTCAAGGTGGTTTCAGTGCTGTGAAAAGAAGGTTAGAAATAGGTCCATAGTTGTTTAGGATGCTTCGATCCAGTGTTGGCTTTTTAGTTAGGGGGTTTGATTACAGCTGTTTTAAATGCAGCAGGCACAACACCTGTGGAAAAAGACTTATTTGCAATATTAAGTAGACAGGCACCAAGTGTTTGGCATAGATCTTTAACAAGTTTAACAAGTTTGGGCATAGATCTTTGACCAATCTCCATTACTCTCTCCTTCCCCCAGGCGTGTGCACAAACACAGACACACACAAACACAAACACACACA
>OMOW01066346.1:3493-14090 GCA_900312555.1 Lamprogrammus exutus
CGCGGCCGGTCTCGCCAGCCCCCCCGCTGTCCTCGTCTCAGCAGAGGGGTGAGCCACAGGTAAAAAAGGCGGGAGAAGCAGCTGCTCCCATCCTCTGCCACCATCTCGCCTGTATCTGGCTCAGATCTGTCTGGAATGAGGGGAGATCCATCTACAGTGTTGATGTACAGGGTATACCCAGCATCTCCAACGCAGGGGAATGCAAAGGCCAGGAGGTAAACCACAAGAAGGAACGTCCTGGCTGAGGCAAGTGCAAACCGGGCCACTCTGAGAGGGTCTGCCAGGTTCAAATATGGCTCACTGTAGCAGTAAGTCATCAAGGTGATGACCAGGTTTGGGACTGAGAGAAGAACCAGCAGAGGCAGCACTGGAGGTCCTCTGGTTCTTCTGAAAGCGGTTCTGTGTAGGACTGCCAAGGCACTGAAGTGGACCAGCCATGCCAGGATGGCAGAGCCATCAGCTAGGATGTCCAGGTATATGTCGGCCTGCTGGAGAAGACTCACCAGGATGACATCTGCAGCGAAGAGCAGCGCCACCACCAAGGCGGAGGCCAGCCGGAGTCTCCAACCCCAAGGAGCAGAAGTCTGAAGGAAGCTGCATCTGAGGGGCAAAGATGTAGATCACAAAGAATGAAAACACTGATTTATACCTGGGAGGTTTGGTACGGAGGTGCAGAGGGAAGTGTTTCAAACCTCTCTGGTTCTGAGATGTTTCAGCTGCTTACTTCTCACTTTCTACTGCACATCAGTACCACTAATCAGTGCGAGCGGAGCAGTGCGGGGCCGAGTGTCCACTTCAAGGACACGTGGTAAATAACTGTTGAGTGAATACGTGAAGTTATTCACTCCTCTAATTCATCCCCCGTTACACTTTGCGTCATCGTGCCGTCTCGTTGCCTGCATACGTCACGCCTGCGGCGCAGTGCCAGACGGAAGCTCTTCGCCCGTGTGCATTTACAGACTCAAGCTAAACAAAGACGGTGAGAGAAAGACGCAGTGACGGGGACATGCGCTCGACTGCTGGTAAGCAAACGTGCGCGCATTCATGGCGAGCCGAGTCACGCGTTTGCTCTTTTGGGGCGGGCAGGAGTGCACACCTGCGTACCGCCTGTGCGCAGGCCCTCGCCTTCCATTGTCACAAACCAATGTCGTGTGGCGACTCGGCAGTTTATGGCGAACATTCATGAAGGTTTTGATGCACGGCTGGGACAGTTAGAGACACCTACATGTTTAATGATGCATCGCGGAGACATTTGAATTGCTTTGTGATAAAATGATGACGATGGTTAGGACTGTTGGGCTTCAGTGATGACTGTGCTGACCCACCTCGGCAGGCTGAGGTAGCAGGCGGTGACGGACGCCATCCCAGCATGAGGCAAAGCTCCCAGGACCAGCTGGTTAAAACAGGAGCTGATGGTTCCGTTCTGCCACACGGGGAAAGGATCCTGATCGTCTGTGTGACAGAGGCCCGACAGCAGCTCTGCGGGGCCGAAGTCCTTCATTCCTCTCCCCGTTCTCCTGCCGTCATTCTAGAGAAACGTGAGGAGCGAGAAGTTTGATCAGCATCTGACTGTCACCACACTTAAAAGCCTTCAGTGGATTTGAACTCCTGTTTTTGGACTTGAAGGTGCTTCTGATGTTGTCCCCGTCTGACAGGTTTTGAATACAGTTGCCACACAGAAGAGACCGGAGCCATAGCCTGAAGAACATCACCTCAGGACACTGAAACGACCAAAGTGTCCCTGACAGGCTGGACAACACGACACCTTAGACACGTCACTTTCAAACACTTGGACTGGATCAACGAATTTCACAGATTTAGGCTAGCGACGTGCTGCTCGTTTAGCTTCTGTTACTTCTCCAGACTTGCTGGAACGCTTTCAGCACTGACCTCTCCTCAGCGGCGTGACGTCAGAACGTTAAACAAACCGAGAGCGCTCTGAAGCGACCGGCTGCTTCACCATGTCAACAAACCTGACGGCTAACCTGAGGGCTAACATGCTAACGATGACGGTCCGCTTTAGCTCTCCAGTCCCGCGTGGGCGACGTGACGCGAACGTCTCTGCGCGTGGGTGCAACTCTAACGAGATGAATGTGCGCCAAATGTAACTACCACAACACGACTACAGCGAGATCATTCAGATACTCAGATATTACCGGCGTCCATTTAGCAAAAGCGCCACATCCCGGTCGCCTTTCGATGACGCAGCGACGAAATTTTCAAAACAAAAGTCTGAAGTGTAGAATTTACACAAAATGAAATACAAGAAATAATAAATATATAAATAATGACGGGAGTGATCATCTCTATACATCTATTCAAGCGATGTATAGGAAGTTTCACTTTTTTATTTTTTTTTACAAGAAAACACTCAAACCTCCTCCAAGGCCAAACATTTCTCTCTTAGTCACCACAACAATCAAAACCTGCATCTCTGTCTACATTTGACCTTTAGAATCTGGCTGGTTGACCTTGAAAACCTCCTTATAGTAACATGAATGATCTCTCTCTCTTTATTAGTTTAGGAAATATGAATGTAAATCAATAATCAATAATGTCTGATCTGTTCTGGATGGAGCTCTGTAGCTGCTGAAGATCCATCCAAACAGTTTGTACTTTACTGAATCAGCTCCATCTTCACTAGATGATGGTGGTAGCTGCAGATTTGTGGCGGCATGGCTCAGGAAGGTAGAGTGGTCGTCTAGGGATTGGAAGGTTCCAGGTTCCTCCTAAGGAGCATGTCAAAGTGCTCCTGGTGTGCAAGTTGACTCCTTGCATGGTTTGCTCCTGCCATTAGTGTGTGAATGTGAGGTCAATGTATTACGCTTTGGATGAAAGTGTAATGAAAGTACAGTCAATTTGTAGCCCTGCTAGGCACTCGGCTATGCCTGCATAAATATAGCTCCTATCTGAAGATGACTTCCTGATCCAGATCCAATGGTAGTGAGTGTTTTGGTTTGAAGGCTGGCTCTTTAGTCTCTGCTACCATCTAGTGGTAACTTGGTGTTAACACAGGACAAGCAGTCTGAATGGTTGTCTATGGCCTAAAAAAAAAAACAAATTCTATTTTTTTTAATGAATAACTTTAAATTAACGATCCAAATCCACCTCAAAATCGACTATACTGTTCCATGGCCTAAGACCCACCTCTCCAATAAATCTCATAAAAATCTATCAATTACGTTTTGAGGCATCTTGCTAACACACATAACCACAAACACAGAGGTAATCACAGTTTTTAAAGTTAAACCAGTTTTGTATCATTTAAAAAACTAAAAGTGGCTTAGAAACCCTTGAAGATCTGCTGTTTTGTTTGTATGGTTCGGCTGTTCACACACACAAGAGCATTAAAGTTGGTGAACACTTCTGGTGTCAAGCCTTTAATGTCATATCTCCTCAAAAATGTAATGACCTCCATTACCTGCATAGAAATCATTTCCAGGAGCGCTGAATGACGAAATCAGTCTGGCACACAAAGCAAAACATTCAGAAACTAAACAAACTATCTATAACCATCTCTCTATCTATAACTGTTCCTCAAACAGAGGCAGGACAAATGAATCAGACAAAAAGGGTTTGAACTCTTTATTGAGGAGGATCACTGTAGAAAAGGAGCAAACTCTCAGTTTTAACACCTTTATCCAAGTTTTAAAAAATTAATTCTGGAACTCTAGATTGTGGATATACAAGGATTGGCTGCAGAACATGAATATCATACGACACGAAGGCTTCAAGGAGGAGAAACATTCAGAAACCAAGCAGAATGTCTCAATTTGGAAACCTTTTTATATTTAAATACATTTTAAATTAAAATGACAAATTTGGAACCTGGGATTTTAATCAGTGCATGATATTCGCATGTAACATAAGTTAAAAACACAAAAGGAATTCTACAAATGTTACCAGGAATTAGACAGAAACAAAAAACATCTTTAAATACTGGGTGCAGCTGTCTAAGGCATCTTTAATTCAATAGAAAAAAGATCTACAAGTCTTATACAAAGCAGGAATGAAGCTATACAATGTCACATTATAGTTTATTTCTTACACACTGTACAAAGTCTGTTTCCTTCAGGTCTGCCCACGCCAGCAACAATACTAGGCAGAGTCACTTTTTTTAAATTGTTATTATTCTACATTTAATGTGTCTACCAGACACACATAGTATATACATATTCAGACATGAGATACAAACATAAATATGAGCAGGCTTTATCTGGCTTCTCACATACCGAGACAATCTTGAGAAAATACACCAAATATTGGGCACTTTTACCTCTTTAGTCGCCCTTTGAAGAAATCTCATTCAAAGTGCTTCATAAATTAAATCAGATTTGATTGAGCTCTTTGGACAAATTACTGCTGTGAGAGTTGAAGCTTTGTTTTCCCAGGTGCAGAACTGAAAGACGCGTTTGAGATTATGTGTGACAAAGCAAACATCCATAAAACAATGAACAGAGCGGTGATAACTCAGAGGCGCTGTTGCTCCCACGTACGGGGTTATTCTCAAATTAAAATTCTTGAACTTGTAAGACACGTTTGCCTATTTCTCAAACTAAGACAGCAATCTTAATGCAAACTTTTGACACTATTTTAACAATTAAACTCCAAAACCTTTCCACGATGTAATAAGTAAAGCAAAGTTTACAGCTACTATGTTGGTGTAAAATAAGGATGTTACATACAATAAGTGTAAGTGTGAACTGTCACGACTTGTTAGCTCCACAAACATCCAGCTCGAGCTCTCTTCAACTTTTATAACGATAATTTACATTTTTCAGCAGGTAACAAGTCCTTATTAAAACTATATTTGTCTGCACTGTGACGATGACTCCAGCGAGTCGCAGCCAGCTAGCTCTAAGATAGCAAATGTTAGCAAAATCAGTTATCCTGCTAGAAAAGGGAATCACGAAATGTCAACCAAAATTAGTTGTAAGCCTTTTCTGGTCCAGTGGAAAATATCAATGACTTTTGTTGAACATGATTTAGCACAATAAGAAAGGATGTGGTCTGAGTACAGAGCCTTGTGGTTCCCCGAACCTGAGTGAGAGAACTTTCAGACTTTGACTGAGCATGAGAACTATTTGATTCTCAACACCAAACCTCACTGGGGGGTAATTCATCAGACACAGCTGGTACGGGGAAATTAAGTTACCGGCCTCTTTTATCATTCGCCTTGAAAGAGGCGTAACTATGGTATTTCCTCATTTGCATGTCAGGTAAGATATTTATTAACACACAGTCACAACTGAGGAGAAAATGGGAAGAACTAAAATAATAACTAAGTGTCCATATAAGCGCTCTTTAGTACTTTGTTGTTGGATATTTGTATTTACTGGCAGCCTTGATGCCTGAAGTAACACTGTATAGTAACACTTGTTGTATGTGAGGTGAAATAGATCCTGATTCTGCTCGTTACTATGGAGACCTTTTCATTTTATATTTTTCAGCAGATGACCAGATGTTAATAAAACTACATTTGTACATTATGACAATAACCCAAGCGAGTTGCTGTCAGCTAGCTCTAGTCTAACAAACGTTAGCAAAACCAGTAATCGTGTGAGAGTACGGAATCACAATACGTCTCCTAGCAACCATCGCTGTCTGGTCTCCTAAGAGGATACGAGAGCAGATTTCCAGGAAATGAAAGCATCAGTTTCTAGCTTGACATGTAAGATTACAGAAATTAAAAATATCCAGGACACATTTGCAGATTCCATAACTTTCCCAGGATTTTCATGACCATAGAAACCCTGTACACTGTCAGGGAAGCCATGATCATGGCGATCAAGGATCAACTGACAAAAAAATGAATTTCCAGCAAATTTAGCAATTCATTATGTAAAGCCAAACATTGCATCACATTGGATCTGAACACAGATTCATCAATTAATAAGAAAACCAAATAAACTGACTGATAATCAAAATGATCAATACTTACAGGCCTAATATATATTTTCTTGTAATGGCCTTTTCAGATTTTTTTTAAATCATTTTTGTAAATATTTCCAGGCCTGGAAAACGTATTTTCAAATTCCATGAATTTTCCATGATTTTCATCCCTGTAAAAACCAGGATGTATAATTTGACCAAAGAGCCTTTTTGCCAATATGTGGGTGTATTTTGTCAACAAACATAACTCCCATACAACTGCATGATGAGCCGTTAGCTTAAGGTCGGTACATTATTATTAGATCATGGTCAATATAAGCAACAGTATGCAAACGACTGTACAGGAGCCCTAACGCTGGTCTGTTATATCTGTGTAGGAACAGAAATCAAACTTCAGAATTAAAGCTGAAATATCACGTACAAAGAAACTGATCGCAGGCCTGAGAGGGCTTTGGATGGTTTTTTGCATCTCATGGCGTGATTGTCAAGTTAGGCCTAAATCAGAAATCCAATCATATATACAGCGATGCATAGGCTACGAATCACCGAGACTCTGCCCACTGGGGCAGAGTAACACTACTCTGAAGTAGTTTTTACATTTACGAGTACACATTATCGGATATAAGCGTACCCATCGTGGTATCTAGGTAGGATAAAAACCTATGTAGGACGTCGGCTTGATTGCCAGATTAGACCGCAAACCAGATCATACTTCCCCCAAACAATCAGCCGCTGCGTATACATGTACACTATTCTCCGATTTTGTTTTTGTCCATACTGCGAATAAGGCAAAAATGTGAGTAAGGTGTATACATTGACTGAATTAACTGGAATCTGTTGTTCTCCAAATCAGAGTACATGACTCTTCTGTTAAATCTACAGCCGGTTACTTTTTAAAAACATTTTTATTGAATTTGCTCAAATCCTCATTAAATCCTAACATGAATCTATCATTTTGTGCTTTGTGAAAAAATAAATCAGGTCTATCTGGCGCCCCCTGCTGCTGGGATCCAATGCGCTCGAGAAATACCACCAATCGCCAAAAGAGATCCGCTCCACTTTACTCCCTGATTAAGTACTCTGTTGAGCTCGTTACCAATGGCGTTCCACAGGGGTCAATCCTAGGTCTTCTATTATTCTCTTTTTGTTTGCTGTAGACATGGCATTTAATCTTCATATTCCAGTGCCTTCAAAAACACCGTTAATTGCATGAAGATACTGGACATCCCAAAACTTCTCGCAGGGTAATGAGAACAGTTTGCTCTTTGCACTCTCAAAACCCAATCAACTGGACATAAGACAACACTTAAATCCTTACTAACTGCATTCTTAAGATGTTGGGAGTTGATTCAGCTCTGTTTCAATGATCTGTTACGGTTGTTTGTTCTTCCTTCAATCTGGAGCATCAAGAACAAACCAGACAATCCCATCTTCCCAGCACTTCACGAGTTGCCTGTTCCTACTGAAACTGATTCTAAGATTTTAAGGCACAGTTTGTTGTAGTGACTCCCAGCTACAATTAAGCTTTTTAAACCGGATCACCATGCTGGAGGTCAGGCTTGGCATATCAATATCATCAAACTACACGTTAACTCTAGGACTGGCCCCTACTGTTTGACATTAGAGTACTTGTTCGCTACTTTCGTACTTGTATGAAAAATTACTATTCAGAGTCATTGGGTAGTCCCGCACAATTTGGTTAAAAAATAAAATTAAATATATCTAAATATCTGACACACATCTTGCATTTTGAACTGCGATTATTCAAAACATCCAAGCAAGTGAAACTAAATCAAGACAGGAACAAGAAGAAGTGTGGTCAAACATTAACTTCTTCTACACTGAAGTGCTCGCTAAAAACCCGACAACATCTAACGTAAAACAAACTTTATCGCAATACGTTTGTCTCGCAAACCCGCAGGTTTCTCCCCTGCAGCACTCTGAAGTTTTGTGGTAACAAACAAACGACGTAAAACCCCTAAATCCACTCTTCAGTATGTTTATGGTTGAGGGTACACGCCAAATACGCTACTGGTACAAACTCTCCGGGCAATTTTGATGGAAGCAGTACTTCAACCTACAAAGGCGCTAGAAGGATGTAGGAGTAATGAATATTGAGTTACTTAGCCTTGGTTTGTGCATTACTGTCACAGTCCAGTGGACACTAAAGCAGAGACACGACGTTCACTCACTTCTTCTCACTGCTGTGACCGTGGGAAACAAACTGAAGCATTTCAGCGACTATCAAACACTTCTTCTATCGCTCTAAACATTGTAGGTCATCGTTTATTTCACACAACAGACGCACAAGCTGAGGGGAAATCCTCCGTGTCTGTTCGCCTCCAGGGCAGGAACACTGACATGTTGGAAGCATGACTGATGACAAATCCCCACGATTCACGTGTTTGCTAGCCTATTGCTGCTGACACATAAACGTAAACAGTGCCCATTGGTCCTCTGGGTTATTTCCTCCTGGCTGTAGAAAACTCTGCACACACTGCAGCGACTACGACTGATTATTACTGCTTATCAATCTGACAATTATAACAGCTAAATATTTGAATACTTATATGGGAAAACCAGTAAATGATTCCTTGAAATGTTATTTGGGGCCAGCCCTAGTTAGTACGTCTTAATGTTCTTTTCCCTGCTGTCATTTTGTTATCTCTTTCAGGCTACTTTTGTCTGAATCCTGCATTATTTGATGTTTTATTAGTCTTTTTAAATCACTTTGTAACGGTTAAGTGAAAAGTGTTATAGTTTATTACTTTTAACATTATGATGGTGTGCAAATATTCACACTAAAAAAGCCAATGTAAACGCATCGAACGTTGCATCAGGGGGATTTCATGGTCGCCAACATTTTGGGTGTACAGGTTTTTAATGGGCAGAGACTCCTGCTGAGAGACAAATACCTCCCACATTAGACTTTCACTGGGGTAAAACAAATTTCTGATAAATTTATAAAATGTTAAATTAGAAACGTGTTAAATAAGAGTTTAGATTGATCCTTTTCTTCCTGGGAGCTCATTAAATCCACCACAACAAACACTGTGGAAATAAAATGTGGAAGCCAAAAAAGAGAGACGGTGTGATTGGATCCTGTGGTCTCGGCCGATTCCGTCTGAATAATTCTGCAAAAATTCCTCTCTGAGTGAAGTTCTTAAGTAAGCGTGGCCGAGCATCTGCGTCTGAAGCGGCGACATCCTGGCATCCTACGAGTTTAGTCGTAAACTGGTGCAGGTCTTCACTCAGACCAGGGGAAAACAAGCTATTATTGATTAATTTGCTGGATCAGTTGAAGTCCGTCAGGAAGGATTCCTTTATACATGAAGCTACACAGCGACCTAGAGGAGTGCGAGGGGGGGATGAGCTTTTTTTTGGAGTATTTCCCATTATGGGAAAAGTAGCAGACATTCCCTGTGTACCGTCTCTTCCGGCCCCTCCCCCTCTGTGCAGTCTAAGTTCGTCGTGTTGTGTCCGTGTGCACGCTCTCCGCTCACAGGTTCTTGGTGTTTATGTGCGTTTTGTAATGCTTCGTAAGGTGGTCGCTCCTCATGAAGCGTTTCTGACACTGGTTGCACTCGAAGCGTTTGTCCCCTGAGGAGAAACAGAAACCAAAATGATGGAGTGAATGGTTTAAAAACGCATCCAGATCAAAGCTTTCCTGAAAATACAGAAACAATTGACTTCAAAAATTGATCAACTGGTTTATTATAGTCACTAACAGTAATTGATCAAGTAAACTGGTCAAACATTTGCTGGTTTCAACTTCTCAAACGTGCTTTTCTACTGTTTAAGAAGACTTTGGGAACTCGTGTAGGCATTTGTCACCTTTTCTGGCATTTTACAGAGTAAACAATCAGAAAAAACATAATCCACTGATCAGCCACAAATCATTTGTTGCTATGCTTTATCTTTCTAACCTCTTCCTGCCTTCATTCACTCGACCCACCTTTTGGTATTGTTAACTTTAAAGCTTTTTAACTTCAGATATGAAATTCAAAGTGACCTAGATGATGCAACTGTCCCGTGACGCGCAATAGCTTGAATCCATGAAATCCACAACTTCTCTCGGACGTTGGAAAAACGATTACATTTTTGAGACCCTCTTCTGGATCAATACTCATATGTTGAATCTGTTTCTAAGTTTTGTATTTATTATAGTCTTTATGTCCTTCCTCTGAGTTGACTCTGATTCATAGTCACATTGAAAAACCACGTGATTGCTGAAACTTGACAGGATGTGGTTTCTTCAGGAAAGACGAGATAAATAAAGCTTTGCACCAAAACTTTACTGAGGCAGATAAAAGCGGAGGTAAACTCCAGCGTGTGATTTAAGCAGAAAATATTCAAGTAAAGTATTCAAGTATTCTGAAGTGTTTTAGTCTTAACTGTATACTTTAACTTCTAATCCTTTACACCCTGAAGTAGAAACATTCTGCCTGAGCCCACATCAGTTTCTGCAAACGTGTCATAAACCTAAAATCTGCACGACCCGAGCTAAAAGGCTTCATAACGGAAATCAGTAAACCATAATAAATACAAATAAATATAAAATATAAATTAAATTCTGTCAGAAATAAAAAAATATATATATACAAACAATACCAACATGGTTTTTAAATAAAATTCTAAAAAATATACAACAAAAATATTTCTCTAAAAAAAAATTATTAATGTAAAAAACACAAAGATCTAAATT